>NHOP01001290.1:0-11255 GCA_018697155.1 Pyramimonas parkeae | reverse complement strand
GGAATAAACTCTACCGGTGGTGTTCTGACTTGCATGCAAAGTTACTGAATTTTTGACCATTTTCCTGTATCGGACCGCCTTTTGATGTGATGATGGCTGCCACAGTAGGACCGGAAACAAGGAAGCCTGTGTTGTGTGTCCATTTATATCAACAATGTGCTATGATTTCAGAGCTTGGGATGTTATACACGAACTGCGAGTGTCATGTCATTGGGAAGCAGCTGCATAAAACCCGAAAGTGTAAGGTAGCTGCAGAGCCCGAGTTATCTTTTCTTCACCCTGGAGGGAATTTGACTTCAAGCAGCAAGGAGCAGCAATTGCTGGAATATCCATAAAGTGGTCGTTCTGGTTTCACTTTGTTTATCGCATTTTCTACAGATTCTGTTGAGTATGCACACTCTACTCTTGTCCTCTGAAATAGAGTTGCAAGAAAATCCCGTTATGCCCGGTCTCCCAACATGGAAAGATATCAAAACAGATTTTCAAGCAAAGTACGGTGCTTCGAATGAGAGTGCTGCCGCTGCCTGGGTGGATCACTCAATGTCTTAGGCGACTTCAGCCCTTGCTGCAAGCTGTGGCGCTGGGCACGCTGCTAATCAAGTCCTGGCTGGGCGCACACCCCGGCTGTTCGAGACTCTTGCGGACATGATGGTGCGGGCACCGTTGCAGATATACATAGTCAGTATGTGAGGCAACAGGATTGTCCGAGATCGAAAAACTGTAGAGCATAAACGCGCGGAGCATAAGGAATGTCAAGTAAGTGCACTCTTCAGATGCTTAGCATGATTTGTTGTCGTTCAAGCACTGCACTTTTGTAGTGATTGTTGCGGCGTGCTGAGTTTAGCATGTGCAAGACAAAGGACGCCAGCAAACACCCATCAGTCCAAGCGTTTTATCTGCAACACGCACAAGGCTAGCAAAGGTTGGCGGAGTGTATATGAAAAGGGAGTGCATGTGAAACACACAGCGTATTTGATTTGTCTGGATTTGTGCAAATCAGCAGATTACTCTGATGGAGATGACGAGATTTGTGGTTTTTGGATTATGCTTCATTGGCTCAGACAAGATGTGTGGGCTTAAGATACCCTGTGCACTGATGAATATCAGTAAGCGATGTGTACGTCTGTATATCGGAACGTGAGATTTGCCCAAAGGACAGGTAGTCATGTCAACTGACTTGTGCGCTAGATATTGTCTGTGTCAAGGGAACCTTTGAGATTCATGGATCGTTTCAAGACACAGTTTGCGTGTTTCAAGTAGAATATATCCCGCCATTCCCCTCGGTATAGTCTGCTTGTCTGTGTATACTTTTTGTGTTTCATACACAGTCAGGTGCAGTTGCGTGAGCTCTGCATGCAAGTACACCTCCGAATATTTGTTCAACGTAGTTGCCAAGCATGGTATGCTCCAGCGTCTTGAACAGTTAAACATACGGCCACACAATGTCAAACAACTCAAAAATGATCCAAGTAAGAGACGTAACTTCCCTCGCGCACATCAATATTCCGTCACATATCTGTCACGATACGCTGTACTCAATCCTGCATGTGCTTCCACCCTCATGGGTTGCCTGTTGAATTTTGTATGAGCAATTCTCTATAAATCGTTAACCTGGGTCGTTGCGTGATGATTACAAGCTTGGCAGAAGCACATCTTGATTTCAATGCTTTGTGCTGGATCACGTGAGTTTGACGCTTTTCACAGATTTCCAGGTTTTCCTGGTGAAGTGGGGTGGTACATGCGACTCAGTTGACAAGGCTGCCATCCTAGATTGCATGACCCTTTTCGCGCATGTGCAGACATGCTATGGGATGATTAGGACAGGTGGGCTTGCTGTCTGTGTCTTGGTCTCCAACGGCATCGTCATGAAATGATAGTGTGTACATTGTACTGTCCACAAAAACCGTGCTGTACGTTTGAGCGTAGCCAGCGCAGTGGTGGCAGATTCACACAAATGCCCTGTCATGGGACGGGCCATGCGTGTTGTTCAGAGGGGACCCCACCCAGCGCTCCGGTCCCAGGCTGCCCAAGCCCTGGCTGTCGTGTGCCAGCACGCCGAGAATCAGGACCTGCTGAGCAAGGACAGCTATGGAGTGCTTCCAGCGCTGGCAGCCATGCTTGCAGAGCCTGGGGTAGATGTGGCAGGTATCGCAGCGCACGCCCTTGGAGCATGCGTGGCCAAGCACAGCGCCAACAGAGACACCCTCCTGCAGGTGAGCAGCAAGTGTATGTACCCCTTGAAGGCTTGAAAGTTGAGGGTGTTCAAGATAAGAGGACAAAATAGGGGTTGTGGTTTAGAGTTCGGAAAGAGGCTATAGACGGGACAGTGATTTTTTGATACGACAATAGCGCCGTTGCTCTCCCTTCTATGCCTTTCCGTGGAACATGAAGGTGAGGTCTCAAGATCAGGTTTGGGGAAATCGCGCAGATTGGAGACGGAGAGTTTGGAAAAAAAGAGACCTGTATGCCTGAAGGAATGTCGGTGCTCCGTGTTCTCAGCGCGTTGTTGTGTGAGGCCTGACGACATTTTCTCCCAACCTTGCATCGAATTATGTTTCATGATTCCAACAGCTGGAGGTTTTGGGCTTTTGTGCTCGTTTTCATACAATTTCCTGTACATCTAGATTTCTTGTCCAATTATGCCCAAACGAGCTGCAGGCACTTGAGTAGCAATCAACAATGTAGATATGCACTTATTGCATGATTATCGACAATCGCCGTTAATGGCCCAAACAATTGAGATAGATAGACCGCAGCTTGTACCAGCATGCTCTCTATCAAGTGTTGCCGAAATTTAGTAAACTATCTCGAACCCAGCACCTTCCTTGGGGGCTGGTCTGACTTGTTGGATCCATTGGTTTTCTGTTGGTTTTCTGCAACAGTGATTCGGCTGTCAGTCTATGCATGGTTGACGCAGTAAAGCTTGTGAGTTCAGCTCATCTGTTCCTTTTTGCGGACTAGCTCCAGTCGATTTCTCCACAACTAGTTACTCCATGTTTATATGCAGCTAACCCCTTTGTCATGGGTTTTTGCTTGTTTTCAGAACATGATTGCCTGCAAGTGTTCTGCGGGAGTTTCAAGGCCTGCAGATGTGTCCGAAAGAGCGTGTTTATGTTATTCTTTTGAGTGTTATTTTGAATTTTCATTCTGAATTTCACATGTAACTCGTTACTCTATTTTTCGAATGCTTTTTCATCAATGATTTCAAAGGTCCTTACAACGCAGCTCCGCACTCCGCCTCAAAGCCAGTGCAAGTTCCGCGCAATTGAGGTCCTCGATTCTCTCTCCCAGACAATGACGTGCATAGACAAGCTGTGCAGGTGCCAGGTGTCTTCGAAGCATTGGGCCAGCTGCTCTCGGGGCAAGACGTGTCGGCGGCTGCGCACGCGGCGTTGGCGATGACGCGTGCGTGCGAGGGCGGGCACGCTGGGAACCAGAGCATGGTGGGGCAAGTGCCGGGAGTGTTCACGTCCCTCCTGGCACATGCTGCAAGTGACGACGTCTGGCTGGCCAACTGCGCCGTCGGAGCCATCACAGCTGCCTTGGAGGTGGGAGCAGAAGAAGGGAGAGTGGGATATGCAAGCTTGGGTTATGGACGCGCGCGAATCGTTGCTGTTCGAATTCTTGGAGCTATTGGCATTGAGGGCAAGGGCAAGAGGGGGGCATTGAAGCTACCGAGCAAGACAACTGCGGATAAGGAACTGAGTTTGGGTGATACAAGCACACACGTGCAAACAATCACTTCATGCACACTTGGCGATGTACTGAGAAACTGGCACAGTCTTGGAAATACAGTGGTAGACAAGAGCTGTGTTCATGCATGTGATTATTTGAAATGGAGAAAGTTCACTTTACCAACATTGGACTTTAGAATTCGCGAATAGAAGCATGCTAGGCTGCTTTAACAAAAAGGGAGAGCACATCGCATGAGATGCACCTCCGCGCATGCACCTGACAAATGCACATAAAGACGTGAATTCAAGTTATGCGTATGCTTCCGGAATAATCATATCATTGCTCCCAGCGAGTAAAGTAGGGACGCGCTTCATTCTGTAGTAAATACATGCTTCATGTTTGGAATGTAAGCTTAAAGTGAAGACATCCATACAAGGGAACACTCCGGAAATTTGCTTAACTAGCACTCTGGAAATTCAGCTGTGGATCAATTGCACCACATGCGTAAATGCAGCGCGTTTCTACCGCATTAAGGCTCTTTGGCTGAGACTGCCGGCTTTGCTAGGCCGAATCATTTGTCAAAGGCAAATCGTGTATGTTCCTTATTCGTGACTTCTTCTGAGCCATGAGTTACTTCTCTTTGTTCGTCTCAGGGGGGTCATGAGCGCAATCTGGAGGTGCTTGGCAAAGTGGAGGATGTTTTGGAAACATTGGTGTGGCTACTGGACAAGGAGGATGACGTGGAGGATGAGGGTAACGTGCACACGGAGGGCGTGTTTGTGGTATTGGTGGCTCTGTTGTATAGCAAGGGCGTAGACGTCGTCGCCAAGGCCGCTGGGGCGATTGCTAAGGCGTGCACAGGAATCAGCGGCAGGCACAAAGACGCCTTGGGGCTGGTAAGTGGCCCGAGCTTGCGTAGTTATCTTTACATAGTATGCAAACCCCATCTGTTTGAATATCTTTCAGCCTGCAACACTTCCGACTTAACACTCGCACAGGGTACACACGGGCTTGCTCAGGAACAAGGTGCTCTTGGGTTCACTGGAGCCATCATTTAATGAAGAGCGGGATGGGGCGCTCTGTCATGGGGAGGCAGCTTTTTCCAAGTTTTGAGCGCTTGTGCAGCATTTGTGATTTTGTTATGGCAGTTGCATGATTGCATGTGTGTGGGGGGGTGGAGGGATTATTTTGGCTTGTTTTTTGTCTCCCTAAAGGTAGGTTTCCAGGATCGATCAGACTCGCCCGGCTTGCCGCCCAATTGTCGTCAATGCACAACTCTCGGGACAGTGTTGGGACAACGGCAGCAAGGCTTGGAAGACAATCGTCGCTGTCTGCTGTGTTCAGGGGAACCGGACACCCACGGATGGTACCGGGGCCACTACAACAATCAGGTGTTGAACCAGCAACAACCCCTGTGCCACACAGTGCTGATAAACTGCGCGAGCATAGTGAACTGGTTTTGCTGTTTAATGCAGGAGAATTGTGGGTGGTTGATCCGGCGATTGGAGTCCTTGCCTGCCAGTAGTTATGTTCCGACAGCAATAATGCTCAGCAATGTATCATCAGCCATAGCATGAACCCTACTCTAAGCATTTCAGCGACCCTGGGGTCAACAAACAAACGCCTTTATGGACGAGCCATGAGTGCAATTTAGGAGTATCGATAGATTTCTCGGCATGACTGATGAGGCCACATACCAGGTTAGAACAGGAAGCCTGGTACCAAATTGTCTCCAAGCCGCCTTTGCACGTTTGACAGGTACATGGTCGGTGGTTCCTAGATTCACAAGATTCCTAGCACTCCGTTGGCTTGAAGTGCGTGCATAGTTTGCGTTGTTGCTCAGAATAATAGAATACAGTCTGTAATCACGCTCTCAGTCATCCATGTATGTTAGAGTGTAATTCTTGTGCTGTGTCGCCCGCTGTGTTTTCTCATGGCAGTACGGATTTTGTAGCTTGGCTTTCCTACAAGCACAACCCATAAGTACATCCGAATGCTTGCAGTCGACCCCCATCACTGCCTGCCAGTAGCTTTTCAATCCCACTAAGAGCGTACACAATTGCTTTGGCTACCTGAATTATCGGTTTTTGTGGTATCATCAGCGCACATGTACCTTAGGTTTTTGCATTCCATATCTTCCTCTACCTGTGTTCCTTCTACTGCTCCTCTACCTCCAAGTAGCCGTTGATGCAGGTAATATGTTCAATGGAGCTAGCCCGCACCAGCTGTAGCCATGCATGCGGATATGTTCAGTGCGCGCCCAAGAAAGCACATTGCGCGAACGTGACACCAGAATAGCGCGAGCTGTGCATGGGACGTTTGCTGCAAAGAAATCCTGGAAATCTACAAAAAGTCAATGCTAGAGTGCGGCGTTGTGCTTTTGTATCAAAAAGACTGAAAATACGCCCACGAATGGCACCTCTAACCCTCCCTGCCTGCAGCAAGCACTGTCGGAAGTGGAGGGTGCGTTTGATCGGCTGGTGCTGTTGCTGAAGAGCGAGGACGCCTTTGTGGGGGCACACGCGGCATGGGCTATCGCCAAGGCGTGCCACGGCCACTGTACGAACAAGCAGGTGGTAGGAGCAAGACAGGAGGTGTTTGAGGGTGTAGTGGAGCTGCTGGAGGGCAGCAGCGCACATGCAGCAATGCATGCAGCTGGAGCGCTGGCTACGCTTTGCGGGGGAGGCCACTCAGCTAACCAGGCAGCCGCCGCGAAGGTCTGCGCATGTTCGAAAGTGTCCTGGAGATGATTTTATGTAAAATATGAGGACTAGGACTGGAGGAGAGTTGAACATGCATATCTCAACATGTAAGTACAGTCCGACGAATCTTGTTGTCAAAGTGCTTACACGAGGATGTGCAGTGAGGCAGAAATAGGAATCTGATAAAGCATCAAATTTGCATTTGAAACGAGGGTAGGTTTGTGATTTCGCTTGCTCTTCCTTCAGGTATGGTGTTTAAGGTGTGACGATTGCTATCACAACCCAAGATGTTGCAAGCCGATATGCTTGGATACATGTGTGCACATTCATAGAGCATACGCACCAGTGTCCATAAGTACATGCTACACTTGTTGTGTTTTGGTCCATACGAATGTCCACATATTAACAGGTATCCTATGAGATGGCGTGATTCTCAGTGATGTTTTAATTTGTATTTTTACCTGTACACAGGTTTCGGACGTGCCTTGGTGGAATTTAGCGCATCACTAGGTTCTCTTGGGTCCCTGCCCTTTGGATACCGGTTATGTCCCTATATTATTCATTTGTCTGACAAAGGACTCTATGTTTACATAGTGTAAGCCCTTAGTTCCCCTACAGTAGCTCCTTAGATATGTTGCGGATATGTTTGCGCATGTTTATTGCTATATATTGATTGCACCATAAAAGTGTTTAATAAGGAGCAATGCAAAAATGGTCCTGTGCCAGGGAGATAGGACTTCAATCACCTGTGCACTTATGTACCTTGATAGTTGTTTCTGCACCCCCGGCAAGCGCAGCAGTGTTTCGCGGCGAACCTGGTCGACAACCGGTGACTAGTGCGTCTGGCGCTTCTGATGCTTCCGAACGCCGAACTGCTCCATCTTTTATAGGAAGGGTTTATGGGTACACTTGCAGGTCCCAAAGGTGTTCAATGCCTTAATGGGATGCCTGTCGCACCAGAAGGCGGAGGTGGCGTCATACGCGGCATGGGCCATATCCGCCATGTGCAGCTGCGGCAACGTCAAAAACCAAACAGCTCTGGGCAGTCACGAAACCTTCAAGCTCTTGGCAAAGCAGCTGCATGGCGAGAATAGCTGGAGTGTGGCGCACGCTGCCTGGGCGATGGGCTTGTTGTGCAGCGGGTGCATGCTTGCCAACCAGGACGCGCTGGGCGACACACACCGCATGCTGCAAGTGGACGTGTTTGCGGACCTAGCGCTTCTGCTATCAAGCAAGAACCCGCAGGTGGGTTCCCAACAAAGCAAGCGTTGGAACAGCCAACCGACCTTGTTCTTAATGCGCTGGTGGTCTATGGCCAGGTTGGAATAGCGGTTGACAACATGGTGGGATGTGGGTTTCTCTTGGCTGGTGGATTTGCCGGTAGTCTTCCTGACAACGTGCCAGCAAAGTCCAAGAAAAGCAGGTTTGATCCAACATTTGTTCGGCACAACAACAAGTTAGGTGTTGGATCCTTAACAAATTCCTTAGTGGAGATATTGATAATCTATGACATTCGTCAATCATGGACAAGCTTGCCCTGATGGTAGATCGGCCTTGCTAGCCGTGGGATCGGTATCGATTTGAAAAACCGCCAAAGTAACTGGTTGTCAGTTTTCTAAGCGGTTTATATCTCAAAGTCTTGTTCATCACCAGTCCCCATCCACAGAATGAGGATGCCTTGAGGGTTGGTGTGGATGCTGAGCCTGGTGCTGTGAAGATTTGTGCCTACAACGATTGTGTCTCTGCTGGCATTTGCTGAGTTCACAATCTTCTAGCAAGGAGCTCCGCAGATCATATGGCACAAGAAAGTAAATAGCTGCAAGCTGTTCCATAGGCTTTCACCGAAGTGGTAGAATGTTGCGGTGTTCATAGAGAACATCTTGTCTAGTTCACACTTTTGCACGTGATAGAGGAGGTGTTTGCCTCTGGGTGATCTGAGTTTTTCCTGATGCTGAAGCACGGGACAATAAGGCAGAATTCTCGCATCATGCTTTGTACGGTTCCAGATTTGGTTTCCATGATATCTGATTTTGGTTGCATAAGATTAGGGTTATGAACCCTAAACCCTAAACCCCAAAAACCCCTAAACCCTTAGAAAGACAGAGGGATAATGGTCTGTTTTCAGTGTGACGGTGTCAGCATATTTAGGTGCGAAATGAATTGATAGGAGGACGATGGCTGGGCATGTTTCATTTTTTTTTCGGTTTCTTCAACTGCCGCCACGACAATTCCTGTCTATTGTGCAGGTAGTAGCAAACGCTGCAGCAGTGCTTGCCAAGGCCTGCGAGGGGAGGCACGCGGCGAATCAGGACGATGTCTGCAACATTGAGGGGATCCATCAGAGTCTCGTTGGGCTTCTCCATAGTGATCACAATCGAATAACGGCATATGCATCAAGTGCTGTCGCTGCGATGTGTGAAGGCGGGCACAAGGTAAACCAAAGCTTGTTCATGAAGCAAGAGAATGTGATATTTACACTGGCTGGGATTCTGGAATGCAAGGATCTGCAGCCAGCCTCCTGCGCAGCAAGAGCAGTCGGGGCACTGTGCAGTGGTAGGAATCGAGAGAATCAAAACCTGGTATCGAAGTGTGGAATTGTGGCTCTGCTTGTGGGAATGTTGGACCAGGATGACACTGCCGTCGACGCCACGTACGCAGTGGCCATGGTTTGCGAACTGCATCACGAGAACCAAATACTGTTCCGGTCCGCAGAGAGAGCTTTCAGCAAGTTAGTCGCGTTGCATTCTAGAAAGAATTCAAATTTGGTGATCAACGCGCGCATAGCAATGGAATCTGCCGTCACAACAGCCCCTCCAGATGGAGCTGTCACTGATTTGCAAATGCTACCGCATCCAAGCACTAGGGTCGGGACGCCCAGTTATGCACAAACGGAAACACATCTCATCAACATGCATGCCTCTGGAGAAATGCATGGAGGAATAGCAGACGTAGTGTGTGTTTGATGTGAACTCTGCGCAGACCATGATATAGGTGCGAACTTCACTCCCCCGAAATGAACAGCGCGGTCAAGGTGAATGAGAAACTTGAATGATTTCAAGAATATGCACATGTTCTTTGTTGGGGAGTCTATTCCTTTGGTGACTGCATCAACAAGCTAAGATTCGATTGCGTTGTTCAAGCCCATTCAATCTGCCCACATAGATGATAATGTCGTCGTTGCACGCATTTGAATCTGATTTCTGATGATGCGAACCCTGCATATGCTTTGTCGACATGTGTGTTGTCGAGTGTGCCCGAGGCTAGAGCAGAGACAAAATAACAATAAACTTTGATGTCGAGCCGTCTGCGCTGGCATCTGTACGATCCGTGCATCATTTGAACAACACTTTCCATGCCAGGTATACGTGTCACAGCCCATGTCGAGTGGCCTAGTTGGTAGGGCGTTGCCTGAGTTCAAGCTGGGGTGTGAATAGGTACCGCCTTGGCCAATGATATATCAAAAGCCATGCTGGCTTGTCGGGTCATCTTCGATGATAAAATTGGCGTGACTGTTGATTCCACCTTCGTGCTAACTTGCTTATCGCCTGAACAACCACCATGATGCCCGGTGATTCAGTGGTCATTAATTTTAGCCAATAATTCTACCAAATGCCCATGCACATGTGCTCCTGATTCTCCACGATGTAGATGTTACTGCATGATGGTTGTCTCCATGTGTAGTTCCACGTTCAGTACTGCAGTTGTACTAATTTTGGCAAGCCTGTCTATTTCCAATATCATCATTCGAGAATGTGTCCCTCATTGATGCATCATAATCGTGCATCAATCTTCAATTTGGCAAGACCTGTGTGTGCAGCTGCTCTTCCGGTTGAGAATCTATATGAGCGCCATGACATCATTCAGTTAATACAATGATTGTAAGAATTCAAGATCACGTATGCCATACCCACGTTCTGTGAATAAGTTCTTCACCCTGCACTACTCCGTGTACTGAAAACAATATTGTGATCATCCCATACCCTCTTCTTCGTCATGTTTGCAGTCTTTTTCACACGTTGGAGTCAATGACAAGCTTCCTTCTTCTCTTTCGATGCAGCACTCATATTATGTCTCGTGGCACGTGTGATAATCCTCGGTTGGTAAACGAGATAATGGCAATGTTTTCGCTGATTTCGAATTATGATGTACTTCCCCTATTCAATTCCCCTGCATTGTTTGTCCGTGCTGTCATTATATTGGAAGATTGAGCTGGTATACTCGAAGTACTTGAACTCGGAGCATTTGTTCCCATGCTTCTGCGCCGATGGTTGATAGCAACACGCGCACGCCTATTGGGGTGGGATTTATTGATTTTCTATTGCACATTCCTGAATTCCTAACGATCCAATTTGCGTTTCAATGGATACAAGACCAACATTCATCGTTCTAATGAATTGCGGACAATCACATGATGCAAAACAACATCAAGACAGCAGCAGCGACTCCAAGATCTTGCATGCATTGCCTGTCCACAAGGTGGTTGCAAAGTTTCTGAATGCTTTTAACTACGTGTAGTCGAATTGCATCGCTACAAAATTGGATTCCACAAAGGGGATACCGTCCATTACAGGATGCAAGATCAAAATAAGCTTGTTCAATGGATTATGACACAGCGCTACAACTGCGAACGTGGTGTCCACAGATTCTTCAAGGTCGGATTCAAATGTATCGATGACGGTGCGTATTTGTGTCATTGGGATCCTCGTTGGGTTGGTCTTCCCGGCACACGCTTGTGAGACAAATAATGCAAGAACTAGAGTGACTGTGATAAAGTATATATCAGAATACACACGTTACTGTTGCAGTATACACTTAGAGTGCCAACCATGTGTCAAGTCCTGCCTTATATACTGGCGGCTGTCTGGATCTTATCCTGTA
>NHOP01001289.1:0-11254 GCA_018697155.1 Pyramimonas parkeae | reverse complement strand
GGCTTTCTCTGGAATGGCGCGTGCATCTGTAGTTTGTTGGCATTCCATGCACAACCAAACCCCTTCTGGAATCTTCTGAAGCCCTGCACACCTGCAAAGTTCAAGATTGCCAGTTCTGTGCTCAGCAGAATCAGACAAAATACATATGTGCACTGCTGCCCCATGATATACAATGGCATGCTTGGTTCATTTCCTGGACGTGTTCCTTATAAACAGGTTAATCATTTTGCATACTTTAACTTGCAAATGATTATGAATCATGCAACCATGTACAGGATACACTTGAATCTATGCCTTTAAAAGTGCTTGAGCGCTCGATTGCATAGGGAATAGGTGTGCACAACAACCTCACCCTCTACGACCAGGTCAGTCAAAACATGTGAACCGTCACATTGCCATGGTGGTTGTTTAGGCCATTTGGAATGATAACTCGCTAATCAAAGCTGACCTGCCAGCCAGCATGGTCATTGAAATATAACCGGGCGAGGTAGAACCTACCCATGTCGGCACTCGAACACAGCTGGCCGCGAATCAAATCAACGCCCTAAGAATTTATCCACCCGGCATGATCGCTTTCATTCCGGGCACAAATCAATTCAACGCTAGCATGTCATCAACCAGCTACCACAACCTTCCCCCCTAGGCCGGTGCTCATGAGTACCTGAGATGGACCGCCGAAGTACACTCGTCACAGCACAATAGCTCACCCATCTCATTGCAGATTTTACACCGATCATCGTGTTCATCGCTCTCCTGTGAACGCCACCCTCCACATTGCGCACCCTCTTGTTACTGTAAATCATAAAGCAGGCAAGCGCTTGTATACTGCTGATTGCATATTGCGATCCGGAATAGCTTAAGATACTGTGGTCGAGTAGATATGGTAGATATGCCAAGTAGATATGGTCATTCACGTACTTGTAGGGACTCGTTCCTGACTAAACCATGTTTCAAGCCGTAGGTGTACTTCAAAGAATCTAAAACAGGCCGAATACACTGCCTAGGGGAGTGATGTCATCACAACGTATTGCCCTAAAACGTCGAAATATCATACTGCCCATCTGAGAGACCAGCAGAACAATATCAAACGAGTCACAAGCATTGTAACCAAGGTACCTGCGACGTGGAGGGCACGTTTTCGTCATGCGTCTGGGATCCAAATTGAGGACAAGCCACAGGTGAGGCCTCCGAGAAGATGGCAGAGTCTGAAAAAGGACTTACTTCGGATATCGAAGGGGAAGGTGCAAACTTTCTTCTGCGGACAATCCCTGATTTGAACCCCCTTGGGGTTCTCCCCACACAAGGGGATTGAGATAGTAGGGATCTCATGTACACCGCTTGCATGTTGATTGGGGATTGAGAAGGTTGATCGGATGTATTGACCGTATTAGCTGGGCTGGATTGAGTGTTGTCATCAATGAAACCTGGTATTGCACCACACACAGCGATACGTCAACATACAAAGAACAAGGCATCATTACCCTGCTGGCAAGGATTCAACCAAACCACAACAATTAGGAGAACATTTCCACAAAGATTTCCTGCACAAGAAATAGACTGAAAGGTATTTTTTTGTGCAGAACAACGTTATCGATCAGCACATCTGCACAAGGACCACCTACGAAAAAAGCACTCACCCACTATGAATCTACCAATCAAAGTACTGTTCGATAGACGAGCTTGCCCTCAAGAATCTAATCCCACTATTAAAGCCTCTAATCAACCAGTACAGGCATATGTCTTCAAATACGCACCGTCACCGTCGTTGTAGGTATCCAAGTCGTCTTCCTCGTCGCTTTCAGCCTCTTCTGATTCTGAAATCCCAGCCTCATCGTCCAAGAATGCGCGTGCCACACACCGTCGTTTGCGTATGCTCACTGGAGTGGTGCACATGTGGTTTTGGACGCTCACACGTCGCTTCCGACGTAACCTTGCCTTCGAAGCATTGTCACTAGTCGTTGTTGTACCTACCAACTCTTTTTCTCGGGTACAAGGAGGAGGTGGCATGATGCTGCGGTCAATCTTGTTCTGGATTCTTTTCAGGCGTTTCAAAGGTTGCTGTTCCAAAAAAGCGCACCAAGACGATACTTCAGCAATGGTTATTGCGAGAGCTTGGTTTACACTGCAGGAACACGCATGAGAAGGAGTAAGTCTGAACGAAATCTGAAGTAAACAGCAGGGCCGTAGGTTTGGAGTGCAAGGATCGCAACCCATCTGATCCTCGCCATCATTTGCGCACATGAATAACACACCAATTCTGGAGAAGTCGGCCCACATAATGAGAGCAACATTCGGAGGGATTACATGGGACCTGACCTTAGGATTGAGATCTTGATCAGAAACGATATCTCTTGGTGCAAAGGAGCGGGCTGCACTAGGATGGCAGCTGGACAAGCTGAGACGCTTGACCACGCTCTCCGGGGACCATGTTGTGGCTGTGTGGCTCCTGCGCGGGGCTGCTACCATGGGCGTGGAATCATTGGAAGTGGATGCTGACAGAGGCGACAAGAGCTGCGCGTTTGGTTGCGGTTGTGTCTGGGCTGGGGAGTCCAGTACAGCCTGTAGCAGACCGCACGACTTCATTTTCATGGTGGGGAACAGCTGACATACACACAATCTTCATGTTCGGAACGTATCATCAGACCTTAACTAAGCTTGTTCTAGCATCTGACTGCGTATAGGTATTCAGATAGAAAAATCACAAAATACCGCACTCTCATGCTGACTAGGGATGCTGAGGCAGGATGCGTGCAAAAAACAAATAAGAGTGTTCAGCCGCAAAATCTGCCAAGGGGCATGGTTACCTGTTGGTGGCGACGACGTATGAACCTACGCTGCATGATTTCACTTCCATCGCTCTGTTCACTTGCCCCTCTACAAGAATTCTCTGCCAGCGGGCTACGGTTGTACCCTGAAGACGGGGTCCTGTCTACATCCTGAGCTGTTTGATCAAATGACATACGCTCAGGAACTTCAACAACACATGATTTCATTTCGACACGCTTACAGTGCTCGGGTGTTCTTTCAAGCTTCTGTTGCCTAGCAGCTTCACTTGGAATCCGCGCCCATGTCGAACTCTTCGCAGCCTGGTCTTCGTCCAAAAACTTGATACACAAAGCCCTGGTGGATGAATTTTGCAGTGCGTCTGACTCCTGATGGGTGATTGACTGACCAAGCTCATGTTGCCGTGATGCAGTATCATGTTGCTGAGTTTGACAACCACTCAGACCTTGAGCATGTACGCAATCTCCAGATAGCATGCCATCACAAAGCTTCGGATGGCATTCATTGGCAAAAATATCAATATCGATAGTCTGGAAGAGATCATCGGGCACACGTGACGTGTTCCTCTCAATAGTGCAATGTGTGCCATTCAAGTTGCTCAATAGCAACGGCGGACAAACTTCCTTGACACCTTTCTCTGGCTCAATGGATGATGGAGATTGTGTGCACACTACCGGTCGTCTACTCAACCTTCTATTTGCGGTGTTTCTAGAGAGGTCTGTGACAGGCGCGATATGCGAGGTAGTTGGTCTTGATGCAAGCTGTGGGATCACAGAGCTGCTGCATTGAAGTTTATCACCATGATGGACAGACTCTTCTAGGGCAACAACCGGATTCATTGGTGGTACCTCCTCATGACGATTTACACAAACCCTGGGTCCATGTTCAAATGTCGGAAACACGTTGAAGGACGTTTTGCTTGCAGGGGCTTCATTGGTATTAATTCCAACTGGAGAAGGTGTGCCTTGGATGTCAAGCTCCATATGAGGCTTATCCACACCTAAACTTTTGCCGTCTCGGTTGTTGTCGATGTCTAGTGTGTCCTTTGCTTCGTTTTTGTAGGTAGAAGAGTTCATGCTTGGTTGTGGATGTATGGATCGACGCGCGGGTTGAGGTGTGGTTTGAGGCTTGTGTTGAGTGGCTGCTAGTACGTCATTGCGTGGCACTTCGTCCAGAGCGTGCAGAGGTGGAATACATGCGGATCCTGCATTGATTGCCCATTCTAATGAGGCACCTGTGTTTGAATGGCGCGCACACCACATGTCTGTTTTCTGATTCGATGTGGAGACAAGCCGCAAATGCATGTTCCTGTCACCAGCCCTCGGGGATGCTGTGTTTGATGCTCGCCCTATGTCAACAGAGGGTGTGTCTGGGATCACAACATGTTGGGCAGCAATAGATCCTGGGACGGGTTGAAGATTCTCCACTGGTGGCAAGTGCTGGGAATTAACAGTGCCAGGCTGTGCAAACAAATTATGCGGCCGTTCATCATCGTAAATCCCATACTGCAAATCTGTCACTGCTGTATCTGAAGCCACTTTTGGTTGTGCACCACATACTGCAAGCGAACCATCATCGCTGTCCTCCTTTAGGTGATTGTACATGGAAGCCGACATATACTGGTCGCGGTTAAGGGCACGCAAGTAGGGGCTGTGGGATTGCTTGGGTGCGCTTCTAAGTCCAACTGTATGAATTCGGGCCATAGGCGATTCCGGAATAACATCAGGCTCTGAAGGCCCTTTCAAGTCACAAGGATTACAACGAACGTTGGGTTGGTATGCAACAGGATCAGCGCGCTGATGATTGGGTGGCGTTACAGCAGAGGATACGGCTGTGCGAGGAAAGCGTGCATGCATGAAGTACGGTGTCTCAGAAACCACCGAGCGGCCCTCATGATGAGGCGTGCTGGGATATCTGCAGTAGATGTCGTCCAACTCATCCCTGGTATGAGGGACTTGGGTATCAAGCATCTGCTCTGCAGTATTTGGTGAACCCGCAGGAATGGTGTGGTGCGGCCTTGCTAAAGGTGTTTCTAGGGGCATGCCCGAAGCTATGTCTGAAGAAGTGCATTGCTGGAACTGTCGTGGGTTTGTGGGGCTTACGGCATGTGTAGTGTGTCGCACTGAGCAAGAAGGATCTGCGCTTGAGGTGCTTGGCAGAAGCGCTGTGTTGTTATATTCATTGTGATTCTGCCTGGGGGATATCTGCACAGCCCGGGCATCTTGACCTTGGTGCAATATGTTCATCGGCGTCTTCATGCCCACATCCTTGGAACTGGTGCCAGGTGTGTCTGGTATAACCAAAGGTCCTGCATCCACGGACGTGCGACGGAGATGTCTGTCTTGTTGTTCAGGGGGCAGTTGAGTCGGAGTCACTGTTTCTGTATCCGCTTCCCCTGGCGAGCTATGCGAGCGCGTGCTGCAAGGCGAGGTCATACCATCAGCATGCGTTGGCGACAAAGACATCCCATCTTGGGCACTTGCCTTGGGGCAGCCGTCGGGTGGTGAGTTGGGAATGGACGTGGTACTAGGTGTGTGTGGTGTGTAGTCCTCATGGATGTCCGTATTCACGATTGTGACCTCACACTGTTCTTGGTTCTGCGGATTTTGCTGCAGCTCTTGCGCTACCCGAGAATGTGACTTACCAACACAACTGCGTGTGCTGGTGGGAAAATCAACATCAGTAGATACTGTTGGGCTGCAATCCCTGAAGCCCTGATCTTGGCAAGTTTCCTGCTCAGGCGCTGCAACCCCTTTCTGAGATGATGGGAGCTGTTCCGTGTTCAAGTCAAATGAGTTTGAGTACAGAGGGACGCGAGCTTCACATGCTACCTTTACAGTGCTGCTAGTATCGATTGTACGTGCGCCGATTTGTAAGACATTGTCGTTTTTGTTCAGAACCCACGGGACTTGATCAGCAGCTTGTTTTTCTCGCATGCCTGCACATGGATTTGAGAAGTGCAACACTTTTGGAGACCAGACATCAAACTGCCGGCTTGCAAGTCCGTTACCGTTTGGCTGATTTTCTGACTTCGGCGCAAATCCCTGCGTACGTATTTCAAGGTGCGTGCATCTCTCACGCCTGCTACTGGCGCACGTTTTCAAGCTTGCTAGGGCGGCAAATTGAGTTTCTGTAGGCACGGAACACTCAAACATCTCAATGGTCTGGAGCCTGTGGCAACCAGCAACCTGGTGGCTTGGCGAACTTACACCAACCTGAGCTTGGGCAGTGGCGGTGCCAGTGTCAGCCTGAGCATGCCTGCTGGATGTTCCTTGTCGTTGTTGTTCGAAATCGTTGCTGGAGCTGCAACGCCGATACGAATGCTCAGTCCCAACCTCGGTCAACAGGGGTGCGTCTTTGTTCCAAACCAGTTGATGATCCTCTTCAGGTGCAGTCGGTGCCCAATCCAAAGCCGCTGTTGTCTTCGGAACAGCAGCTGTAGATGGAGGTTGTGATGACATTGCATGCAACAAACACCTAGATGTAGGTACGACTCTTTCTCCAAGCTCGCCCAAACGCTCCGAGCTTGCACTGATGATCTGATTGTTGCTGTTTCTGCCTGTGCTGTCAGATGTGCACACATTTTGATGAATGAGAGTGGCACCAACGTTGACGCTACCCCGGCATGTTTTTGCTGGGTGTATTTCTACACCAGAGGTGCTGCAGGAGACATCTCTGGGACCACCGGCATTGGTGGAATCCGCTGTGATGTTGGTACCGGTGACAAACACTGCAGGTAATTCAGATGTTGTGTGCCTTGCTGCTACGCCTTGTGCATCGATCAATGCAGGAGCTTGTAGAGATCCTATCACCTGTCTCTCCTTCAGAGGGCTGGCATGAAGAAACGGCACAGACGGGGGCGGACGAATATGAATTGCTCCTGTGGCATCCCATGTGACTGTGTTTGCAGACTCTTCCAGAAGTCTGGAGTGCTCAAAGGCAGGTACCTGTCCCCGAGAAGGTCAGCGCATTCAGTGCTTCTTCACAAGAGGATTGACAATCTGCTGAAGCTTGCCCAATACGCCCTCAAGCACGCGAGCGCCACCCTATCACCCAGTAACCGGATTCTCCAACGGGACGCAATAACATCATACAGGTAAACATAATACAAGTAAGCTCTGATAATGTGAGTGCGAGATGCACAAGCAAAGCATATGTGAAATAATGCATCTGTTGGGCTGTCGTCAAGCCAGCGGATAGCGCATCCACACCTGGTGTGTGGGCCCTCTAGCATGCTGAACGTTGTCCTTGAACTCATCAGCATATGCATCGCAGCCTGCGCTGCTTGGGGCTATTCCAAGCCCTACAGTATATCCTGCTTCCACGTCAATTTCAGATTCCTTCAGAATCTCCATCACTTCGTGACTTGAATTCCCACAATCCGACTTTCGTAACACCTGTGGAGCGAACACGTCAAAAGCACAACAACTCTCCTGGCTGGGCTGACTCCGCAGATGCACATGTGCACGTCATCCGACTCAGAATGGTTCAGAACAAACATGAAGGCTTGTTCTGGCCAGGCAAAGTCTTCGTCAAATAAACCAATAACCAAATTTGGTGAACATAGCCAACGGAGCAATAGGGAGAGATGCATAAACAAGGTCGATCTTCGATCATAGAGGGAAGTTAGCTCTGCGCAAGCAAATACGCTTGCGTACCTCCCTGTGCTTTGCAGACTGTCTCGGTCTTGTGAGCTTTGACGTCACGGCGTGGACTGCAGGTATTGCACCTTTCATACTGTTGTTGGTGTCAAAGTCGCTCGCACCAGCATCTGCACAGAGATGGATGCTGTGGTGTACATGCCGCCGCCCCTCTTCATCCATCACTTTGATGGAGTCAAATTCGATGGCATCTGCTGTTGCACGGGACATTTGAGCTTGATTGTTGTTTTCTTCGTCTGATGATGAGCACACCCTAGGATTTGGTCTCCGGCAGCTTCCCAAACACGACCCTTGCGGCTGGATCTTTCTGAAGAGCTCAGGCAAGGTGTGTCTGCGCTTTGAGGATTTGCCAGTAGACATCGGCAACACCCATCCAGGAACCTGCTCGGGCAGTTCAACACAATATCAGGCCATATGTGGACAATTATGTTCAGGCTATAACGGAGCAGGCTTTGTTTGGATGCCTTCATGGTGTTGATTGTGCAAATTACTGAGAATTACGCGCAGCGACTGTGCAAGCATAGTTGTCCATCTGCACTGTTCTTAAATGACGACATGTCGTGTTGAAAACTATAGCAGGGTATCTAGGATGGCTTGGCTTAAAGGACGATAGCTGGATCACTCGTGCATACTAAGTGCATCCTTCCATTGGGGAATATGGATATACAGAGGAAACAACAGCCAAGGAGAATCAGTTGTCCCTCCAGTGAATACCAGAAACTAAGCGCATACCTTGCATCCTTGCATTCATGTGCATAGCAGCTGGGCCTGCATTGCTTGTCATTCAACATTCAAGAACCGGATCAATCATGCCAACATTGGATGTAGCTTGCATACCTCGTCACCCAGCAGCGCACGCATTGTTCGTATAAATGTCTGAGCACGAGCAGAGTGTTCCACCTGACGCACAAAAAGCATGTATGTGTTTGTTTGTTAAAAGCATATGCATTTGAGAGACAAACCATGATCGTGTGGTATTGTCGTCTGATACATAGATGAAAATTCATAAAATGCTTACACGCTGAAAACAAAACTTTCAAAACACCACATCTTCATCTGGCAACTGCAATACATGTACATAGGCATGATTGACTAAATACAATAACCATGCATTTCTTTGTTCCTCGGTGTGAATCATTAGAGAGACAGCAACACAGACAAGGCTGGAATGACAGTAGTTCATGTCATGTCATGCAATCCGTAGCGCCCGCAGATCAGGGGATATGTCGTAATGCAGCTTCATATTCGTGCGTAAGTCAGTGAACACATTTGCGTACCTTATGAACTGGAGTGGGCGCGTCTTGAAAATGGGAGAATGCAATCAGAGAGAGTCCACGATCCTGCACGCCAGCAGGTGCCTTGTGCTCCTCTAGCAAGTCGTACCTAAACAAACCAAAATGCACAAGGAATAGCATTGCAGGAGCGTGCGGACAATCGTTTCAAATTCAAACGCTGACTTCATCCATAAACTGCATTGCCAATGCAGGGCTGGAAGGTTTCCAGCGGACCTTCAACTTGGAACAGGGCGCTGCGCGTGAATCAACAAAAGCCCATCTGATTTGAACACACACTACGCGTCTGTCCCGAACAATGACGACACCCTTCCTGCCGATAAAGGTGACATAGCCTCGTTAGGTCTATAGCCCAGCACCCATCCAACTACTCTGTGGCAGTCTTGGGCCCATCATGTGATTATGCACGACACAAGCTCGAGGTTCTGACAATTTGCTTATGCTGACACATGGACAGCCATACTACGCGGATCAATTTTTGTCGAAGAACTCAACATATGGACCGCAGAAACCAGTGTGCGCTTAACATCATCGTGATTGAAGGGATTGTGTGCACCTGCAACAAGCACTGGGGGCAGGTCCTTTGCAGTTCAATGCACAGATTGACTGCCGTGGAGCCCACCTGGCTAGTTTAGAGACTTGCTGGGCTGCCAGCGGCGCGTCTGCCCAGGCCGTTGCGTAGTGACCGCGCGCACTGCCCCGGGCGGTTGGGGCGGGCGGCGGCGCAATGTGCCGCATTTCACACTTCGGGGCGTACCGGCCAGGCACCATGCGTGAGTTGAGCTCTGGATGCAGCTTGAAGGTCCCGCTGCGGTCCAACAGACACAAACAAGCACAAGTTGCGGCTTGCAAATACACAGACACACGCCCAGGGCAGGCTGAGCGAGGGTTCTGCAGCACAGTGCATGATCTGTGTGGAGTCGCACCACGCAAACACACCTCTGCACCGGTGGGAGGGCCTGTCCATGCTGTCGAGTGCACGCGCCAGAGACGGGCATAATGCGAGTGTCAAGTCTCAGGGAAGATCAATCGGCATGGACACGGAGAGGAATATTTGTGAGTGGCGTTGTTGAATATATGTAGCAACAATCTGCTCACCCTAGCAGACGCCATAAAGCGTAAATGCCTTCACCATCTGCTGGACCAAGTCCTCTAGATACCCATGACTCCTCCATGATTGGATAACTTAGTTTGACACAATACTGTATACAAATCTGACATACCTGTAAAGCGCAGGTTCGCCTACTCAAATCATATTGCTGCAAGTTGTATACTTTCGTCGTCATGACTGCGAAACGTGCGGAGCTCGGCGCACGCCAGAAGTTATCGCTGCACCGCTGAGGCTACACCATGAACTGATACTGACCAATCAAACATCCAATCCACAAGCATTCACTGTAAACGAACTATTTCCTGTGGGTATGTGCTTGGCGTGAGTTCACCGACTATTATCGGATACTCTGTTTTCAAAAAAGAGCAAATCTATTCAGAAATGCTACTTGTCCTCACCTGGCATTGCGAAGTTGATGGTGTAGCCTGCGCATTTTGTCTTGATTTTTTTGATAGTCATTCTCCTCTTTGCCTTCACCCGCCAGAACGATCACAGCCCCACTCCGCCCGCGACCAGTGCGGCCCATTCGCTGGAAGAACCAGCAATGATATAGATGAATACTGTCGATTTAGTATGCACATAATCCGTGAATGACAATCGAATGCCTGACGGAATTAAAACGCACTAAACCATGGACTACTAAACCATCTCCTATGTGCAAAAGGATCAACACGCTTCGCCACACCATAAATTCGGCTTTAACATAGTTTAGGCGGGTCTGCGGTCAGAAGCAATCAATCTATTCCCAAACTACACATCAACAATCACGCCACGACATCAGGAGCTGTATACCAAGAAATCTGAAGTATCCAATTAACAAAGTATCGTTTCACAAACACACACCACAAGTATTGTATCAGCAGCGCACAAGTGGATCGGAGGAGAAAGCAAGCTCAGCGTAAGAACGCGACGAATAGGCCGCCCTTGGCATTCTTGGTATACCTGGATCATGCGTGTGGGAGAGGCCATAGCATCAAAGCACACAATGAGGTCAACTTCGGCAATGTCCAAGCCTTCTTCACCGACAGACGTTGCTACAATTGTGTTGATCTGTCCTCTTCGAAACTGCTCCAGTACGGCCGCCTGCAATCACATCAGATTTTCACAAAAACAAAATCCAATAGTATGTGGGTTTCAGAACCAGTAATCATTGGCACGGGGGGAAAAAGTGAACATGTGAAGAAGGTATTCAGTTGGATATCTAAGCTACAGGAATTTTACCGTCCCATGTCGTAAGAATGGCTGGTTTACGGGTTCAGTCAATATCGAAAACATTCTGCAATTTGCCTACGTACATATTGATTGCCAGGACATACCGACCGTCGGGATCATTTACGGGCATGCAGCAGGAAGCGACTACATCTTATTTATGATACGATAATGCATTTGGAAATACTGTGCAAAGC
>NHOP01001288.1:0-11255 GCA_018697155.1 Pyramimonas parkeae | reverse complement strand
GTATAGCGCATGCCGAGAACAGCCTGTTCCATGATGGGACCGACTTAAAAGCACGATCTGCGTGCGGAACTACAACTTTGGCGCGGTCTTCGTCAGCATCTGCGAACCTATTCAGCCATTGCCATGTACAGTGCACCTGGTCCATTCGCATCAGCGCATAGATAATACTTGGCAGACTTGCCAGCAAATCAGAACGCCTCACTCCAACAAGTCAACACCCACAGGGCAAACAGCAAATATAGCTGAGTGACCTATGCAGCTCCACAGCAACTGTACGTTTATGCAATCCTTGCATCCAAAGCTGCAAAGGTCTATACCTTCACAGGGGTCAAGTTTGGAATCTGAGACTGCTTTCCATCCTCAAAGGCGCCCTTGTCATCTTATTTGTCAACCACACCGGTCCTTTTTTTGCACCACCTTTAGCGCAATTCCATTGATTGCACCCGTGATTGAGCATATGCTCGATACACCATCTTTGTTGAAACCCAGGTACAATCTGGGTCATCTAGAAAATCTAATCCATACACACTGAAATCCAACTGCTCTTGCTCCCTCTGCAAGAGAAAACTTAATCTTGGAGTGTGCTCCAGGTTGTATAGCATCCTATATTGGAATTCAAGTAAGATCGCTGCAGTCGATGTGTTTCCTAACCATTTGACAGCAATATACTCACGTCAATGCGGCGCATGGCGTCTTCTGCATGATTGTTTCCTTCCAAACGATCTAGCACTTCCTGGCGAAGTGCAGAAAACCTCGCCTTCATGTCGGATTCCTCCTGCAAAAACAAACACAACAAAGACTCACCTCGAACAGCTGTAAAATTCGTGCCATCGATTAAGAACATATGAGTCTGGGGAATATGGTCTGATGGCGTGCAAAAATCCACCATCGGACCCGTATACCATGTCATTTGCTTGCGCGGTTGCCACAAATGTCGTACTTTTGGGTATTCAGCAAAGTTCGCTGATGCAAACAAGTCTGCAGATACACATCTGTGAGTGTGGGCAAAAACATTAGCCCTGACGGCTTGGTGAAGTTGGTGAACTTGGTGTAGCAGTTGATGTACTTGCCACCTTAGTTCCTGGTCAACACCTGGGCGAGAGACAATCCTACTGTGATTTTCAGGCAAATGGAGCCTATGATAATGATAAAAGTGAGCCCCCATTACGTTGGGGGGTTGGTCTGGGGCTAGTCCCCAGCCACGGACGCTGCCCCTGCCTTAAAATAGGCGGAGCGAGCCTATGCAAATGTGGAACACAAGGAATACTTGCCAGCTTTGAGGAACCTAACGTACTGCAGCTGAAAAATGATCACACATCAATTGTAGACTATGACCCCAACGGAACCAAACTCGAAACACCTGATCCGATCAAATTTGCCATCTCGGGCGTATCTTCATAACACCGCACTACTAAGACCAGATTAGATGCGGGGTTGCACCAGAAGCTATGCTTGTCCATCGAAACGCGTTGGAGAGCCATGCACGGAATGCTGCTTACAGTCCTTGTACTCTACATCAAGGAACATGAGTATCCTCCTTGACTGTAGTTCATTGTGTCAAGGGCCAGCCTCTGAATCTATCGGCGGCTGGAGCCATGATGACAGGCAAGCCTTGGAGTGGAAACCAGCTCATCATCCGAGATGCTGGGTTTCAGCTCCATTTGGTTAGCCAGGTGAGCTTTCTTGTTTCTTATAGCGATGCGTAAGTCCTCAGGAAGACTTGGTACATGCAAGTCGCTGTCCGGACCATGGCGGGTGGACTCAATGGTAGCGTGCAGAAATACTCCGTAGTAACCTAGGTTTCAGCCCCATAACGAGAAATGGTGTCTCCACCAATGATGCGTCAGAACCCAAGAAGGCTGGTAGGTCATGCACAACATCGAGTGATCGTACCAACCACTGTGAATACCTGCACGAAACTGGTTGGTACAACTTTTGAACCACTAATTTTTCATGGTGGTTGTTCTTAGGCGATTGGTATGATCACTCCCTAATCGAAGATGACCCGCCAGCGAGCATGACCTTTGATAATCCGAAATTACCGACGGAGGCAGAAACTACCCGGGGCTTGAACTCGTGTTTCCCCAAGAAGGAAGCCGTCGCGCTACCAACTAGGCCATCTGACATGGTCTGGCAAAATTTTGTTAAATCTTCACGTCACTTGCGTTCAACCCTCAATCCTACGACCCACGACCAACTAGACCAACGACCAACTCCCTGGACCCCAGCTCGAACCTGCTCCAGGCGCGCCATCTCCACCTGCTCCACATCCAGCTGCGTTTTCAGCCGTTGCATGTCGGCAGATCCGCCCTGCGAGACCGAGTCCATCAGAGCGCGCTCCGCCAGTTTGACCGCGTCCCTGCGTACAAAGAAAATAATACCCAGG
Source organism: Pyramimonas parkeae (assembly GCA_018697155.1). NCBI lineage: Eukaryota > Viridiplantae > Chlorophyta > Pyramimonadophyceae > Pyramimonadales > Pyramimonadaceae > Pyramimonas > Pyramimonas parkeae. Next base: position 8,869 of record NHOP01001288.1, on the reverse strand, counting down.
TCCAGGCGCCGCTCTCCCATCAGGCTCGAGTTTCTCAGGCACCCGGCCTGGTACCGAAAAGTGTCAGTAACAGTGCGTGCCAGTGAATGTGCGCGCGTACTCAAGTGGCGTATTGTGTATTCGCCGTGTAGATTGGCTTGGGGGACATATCATGCTGGAGGATCTGAAGACTTGAAAAAACCTTGAGACCAAACGAGCTCAAAATCCAGTAAACGTACAGAGTTTGTTTCTAACTGGCAATTCGGCAGTCACGCAGCATGCATGCACCCACGAAAAAATGGGAAGAAAAAAACGCCTGAGCACAGTGTTGATAGAGCGAGCTTCTTGCCCTTGATCCCACGGTAGTACAGCTACCATGGCCTGAATTGACACACACCATCCCTACCAAGAGGATATATGCTTGAGTGCGAGGCGTTCTCGGAAAATCAACACTTCAAAAAGACTTCTGACTAATGGTCTTTGGTGATGTTTGTGCAGGGCGGCCCAATGCGGCATCGTGTTCAACAGAGGTTCTGAAGAAGTAAACAACTGGCAATCCCGTCCCGGTGTCGACTGCAGGTGCGCGCACGTGTGAATTTTGTGATTTTGCGCCTGACGAGTTTTCATCTCCGCCACGGACTCCGTCATTTGCTCAATCACGGCCTTGCCCGCCTCCAGCCGTTTCAAATTTTCAACCTCTTTTGAGCGCCGTTTTTCCTTCTTCGCCTCGAATTTTTGATGTCCTTCCGCTAGCACCGTCCTCATCTCCCGGATCATCTCGTTGCTGTGCTTGCGCTCCAACTGGGACAAAACCGATCAAGCCGCTCAATTGGAAGTGGTCACACCCACCCAAACAACTACAAAATCTTGAGATTCTCGGTTTTGCGTTGACACGCACAGAAGCCACTACTTCATATCCTATCCCGCAACCAAATGATCCGCTGTCCGATGTGCAGCACGAACACAAGGACAAATTGGAGAACGTCAATTACGTGTGCCTGGACGATACGACATGTGCATGCATGATGAATTACAGAATTTCAATTAGATGTGCATGGATGGTTCTCTGGCAGATGAACCGTGCGAAGATCGTAGCTGAGAATGAGTTGGTACACAATCCAATCAAACAACCATGCTACACGCGTATGTTTCAAGTTGAACAGCATCTCTGACTGACTACTACTATGTTCAGTTGCATGGAATGATACGGAATTAATTGGCTTGAGCGTCCATCCTATGAACGTGTCACTGAAATCGGCTAATGGAGGACCAACATCCCCCAACCTGCAACATTGTGGTATCTTACCAGCGCACACTCTTGTCATTCATGGTGCAGCGTTGAGTATTGCGTCTTGTGTCGACGCAGAAAGTGGACATGCATTGTGGATATGTGTGCATTTTTGCATGTGTGCAATCATGTACAAATGAAATACAAACATATTTTTCATTTGTACCTGATTGAAACGATGTAGGAAAGCAAATCGAAGCTGAGATTTGTTGCAGTGCTCCTAGCTTGTCTGTAATGCCCAATTGTTTTCTACAGCTCATGGATATGTGTGCGTTTTTGCATACTCCATCTTGTACACTCCACGTCTCATTTCCTAACACAGCCCCGTCCTACAATTTGCAGCTCTCTCACCTCCATCTGCTTCTCCGCACCGACAAGCGCCTTGGACATGGCCTCAATATCCTCAGTCGAAAGAAACTGCAAGAACCCAGCAAAAAAACACTCACCCGTTGCCTCGTTCCTTCTCCAAACCATCACCCCAAAAATCATCTCTTCCTTGCTCATCAACCTAGTGGCTCGTTGGGGCTTTTTTGGTCTCGTGATTAGGTACAGCACTTCTCTTCGACTCAGGATGCAATCGATCCCCAAGAGATTATGTTCCACTGCTAAAAAACCAGGCTAAAGCTCTTGAGTAGAATCTGTGTCTCGTAAAATGCGCCCGCAACTTGGTGCAGCCGGCGCTAAACGCCACAGACGCAGCCCAGTCGACAACACGCGGGTTACAGTAAATGTACAGGTGGGAGGTGTTATTGGTACCGGAGCTTGGAGCGAGGGTTCTGCAGTGGAGGGCCTGCTGCTGTGGGATATGGTGGTGTTGTGGGGACCAGGGTCGGCGCTGAGCTTGCCCATCATGGACGAGCTCACTGCTGCATAAATTTAAAACGGCATTCCGAAAGTCACAAACAAAATCGTGTATGATAGTGCTGCGCCTTGCCGCCTTGGCAGGTAGAACTGCAATCCTTGGAAGTTGTAATGGCACACAACATTGATATAATCATTTTCGTTGTTATCATGGCGTGCAGCACCCTTCGTAGGCTGGAGGGGTCATCGAAATTGCAAAAACTGCAGTGGATCTTCCTAGTAGAAACAAGAGCGCACGATGGGAAGACAGGCGAAAAAAATTAGCAGCACACACGACGTGTGAGGAGGAACCGCAACAAGAACAGGCTTTACGAACTTGCAAATATACTAGTTGCATACATAAGTTGTTGAGGCCATAGGTTCTTCTATCAATGGCTAGCCACCAAATGTTGTGGCGATTAGTTCGGCGATAAATGAAATTGCTCGACAAACTGTCAGCCACCGCAGCCCTTGACAAATATTTGTCCTAGGTGATACCTACCTATTTTTTTTTTTCGTAGCTCGTACATAGGGACCCGCATAAAAGATGCTGCCCCACCAAATTGGCCATCTGATATGGTATGGCTTCTATTTGATGTAGCCCCACCCAGCAAGGCCAAATTATCACCTCTAAACAAAGGCGCGACTTGGACTGGACTTGTTTGAAAATACTAGCCCGATCAACATCTACAACGGCACCATGATGCATGAAATCACAAAATTGACGACATACATCACAAGAACACATGATGCTACTACTATTAACTACTTCTACTACAATACGAAGAGCAGCGACTAATGCTCAAGGCCAACCCACACTCCTTGACAACAACATAAAACCACAACAACAATCCACACACGAACGCCATCAACAACTGCACAGAGAGACTGTAACTGCGCAACCATCCAGACACAAAGGCATTTGTTTCGACTGGAAGCACTAGATGCAGCGGATAAAGCGCACTGCTATCGAAACAAATAACTGTATCCAACAGTGAAACGTTTCGACGTAGCAAAATTTGTGGATCCTTGAATGACAAGCCGGAAATCGCAAAGAATCAATTATGGCATGCAAGCCTTGGAAGAACACCAGACATCAGCATCACTGATTCTGCGATGGGTACTATTGCTCAGCGGGAAATCTATAGCCAGCGCAACCTATGACAAACCGCCGGTTGAGTATACACACAACTTGATGTAGAACATAAACTTCGGGAACGAAAATCCACAACCCTGGAAGTTTGCGTGCGACGAATCTCGACCCCCCAAGTACCATTGCAACATGGGTACCGCTGCCGCCGCAATCGCGAGAAGTATCGCAAGTACAGCAGGATATACCACAACCAGGTGATCGAGGCAAGGCGCAAACAGAACATTGTGTATCAATTGAAACAGGAAAATCAGTCCTCAGCATCACCCAACAATGCACCCCAAGCACTTGATAAGGGCAAGAGGGAGGAGGGCGCGTACCTGAGACGCGCACATGCCCTCCCGGAGGAGCCCACTCCATCTTCTTCAGCGTCTTGAGCATCGCAGTCATTTCCTGCGGCAGCTGCTCACCATGCTGAGAGTTTGGAAACGTGTTTGTCGTTGTCTGCCACACGCAACCCCACCCCCGAGCATGGAACTCAAGCACCTATAACATTACACAATGTGCTGTTTCGCGATACGAATCATGTGTGTGCAAACCATGAGTACACACGGGCTGCAGGAGTATGGGCCTGGACACTTGTACGCGCGCAAATGCTGCCGGAGATGTATAAACATGCAGAGCTTGTATACTGGTGGGCTCCTGCATATGTGGAATACACGATGCGTTCGTTTTATACATATGTGCAGTAGTCAGCAGGCTAGTTCGATGGGGACTTGGCGACTTAGATCCTGCTCTACGGGTATTTCAACCTGATTCACGGGGCTCCTAGGCTGGCTTGTGCAGCGGTATTATTTTCCTCGTGACTCAGTTGACATGGCTCCCTGCCCTTTGGGTTAGGGTCATGTCCCTGTATACCATGCGGGGGTGGAGTCTAGCACGCGGCTCAACTGACATGGCTTCCCAGCCAGTGGATACGGGTCATGCCCTTAAATTTTCGCTGGCAACGCTGGCAACAATGCAACAGCCTTCAGCTGAAACATTCAACCACGCAGCCCAACAGAATTCAATGCCTTTCAGTATACGGAGTCGGAAGCAAGTTCTCGCCTCGTCCACCCATCAACTCTGCAAAGTTTCTAACGTGCCTAATCAAACTGTCAAACATCATCCAGGGCAGAGTCGGCTGGCAAGGTTGCACGTACCTGTGGGGCTCTGAGAGATGTAGAGCTGTTCCCGTTTTCAAAATGGGTGGGGTTGGAGTTGTACATTGGAACGCCAATTGACGACACCCTGTTCGGGCGGATCCTCCCAGGCGACATGGGGATAGCCTTGGTTGAATGAATGGGGAGGTCAGCGTTTAAACGCCATTCCTGCAAACAAATCCAATCCCGTTCAGAAACACGCAGCACGTGTAAATGTGCAACGTCTTCAAGGGCAAGGATCAGAACGTCAAGGGGTTGACAAAGGCATTTGACACCGAAGGCGCATTTTCATTGCCAACAGCATCGGCTCCTAGTTGGCTTGCCTGAGTTCAGGGCTCGAGATGGATAGGTATCAACTCGGCCGATGATCCATCAAAGTCCATGCTGGTTTGGCAGTTGGAATTTAATATTGCAATCAACTATGCCAATCCCCTAAACGACCACCATGATATCCGATGGTTGAAAACATTCTCAATCATCTTCAATACTTCGCAAGGTAGGACACACTTCGCGGAGCGAAGACACTGCAACATCTTTGGCTAGTGGACGACAGCCACATGTTGTCTACCCCCAGCAGCGGCCTGGAGGCACAATGATATACCAGAAGCATTGCCAGACAGCAACGATCAGGAGGGGGGTTGTGGCGAGGGAGCGGAGCTTCCTCTCAAACCTTTAGTTCCTTCAATATCGAGTGATGGTTTCAAATGGGTGATCTGTTGGACTTGCAAACAAGGCGTGCCTCTCGGCACATCTCGGTGCAAATTGGGAATAGAAACATTTGGTTGAAATGACAACGCCCGCCTGGCTGTGCTGCTATCAGTGCTTGAACGCGCGCAATCCACGAATATTCTTGTTGACAGCCAGGGCAATGTCGCCGCGACTCGCAGCAGAGAGCTTGCTTATATTTGAAACGACTTCGGAGGCACTGGGAACGTGACATGTCTCAGCACAAGCTACTGGGATGATACAGATGGCGCTATGAAAGTTTTGGATGTAAATTAACGCTTGGGGCGCATCGACAGAAAATCATTTCTGACAAGCATCCATGCACAATTTCGAGCTCGCGCGTCTGTCAGCAAATTCATATACAAGTTTCAACAACGACATTACATGTGTATAGGGACACTATCCTTACCCGTTGCGTGCCCATCATTTTACATTCTGGACGACATACTGACAACTCACGTAGGTGGAAATACACGCAGAAGGGAGTACGACGCAGCAAGGCAGTAACTTGGCGGAGTGTTGAAATATGCAAAACAGGAAACTCATTTTGTTCACTCGTTACGTGTTTTATGCATTTCTCAATCCCAGACGCTAGAGAAAATATGTTTGTAAGCAACTTTGATAAAATCCTCGGCGGTGCAGCAACATGCAGAACCTAAGCGCCGGCATCCAACTGCGCATGAAACACATTAAGTGTTTGCATTGTATGGATTTACGCGCATACGCAGACTACGCTGATGGAAACAATGAGACAACAAAGCTATCCAGGGATTACAAAACATGTTTTCGGACTTGATATGCGGGTATTGAAGGCTATGCTGTGCACCGAAGAAACTTTGCGCGCCACACAGTAATAGACATATCTCGACCACGACATACACCACACTGCATATTGTCGAAATGAAAAGCTCGATTAGCACATGACGTTAAAGGCACATCACATCTTTTACGCCGTACATGGGACAAACCATATGACAGAACGTAGCGATGTACGATGCAACCCTGAAGAGCAAACAGCTGCACATTACTTGATGGAATTGAACTGTGTTGTAGGCAGTTCAATTCCATCATGCCAGGACCTCAACGAACACCAGTCTGTGACATAAAAGAATCATATGGGTGTTGAATGAATCTTTCAACAACAACACGCTACACTTGCCTTGAAACATTTCCCTCAGATGCTACACGGGCCATCAGGACTGTATACTGATTGAAGAGTGAGGTGTATAGCCATGAATTTAGGGCAATTGCTTCTGCGCTGTTGTTTCATATCTTTCTGCGAGCCACCGTGTCATCAGCACCCAATTTTGCTTTTGAGAATTTGTTTTAATATCTACATCTTGCCTTTTCAATTACCTCTGTGTACTTGAAGGCAAAACAAACGCTCTGCTTCTTCGATGGAGTCGATCGCATGAAATAGAGGGTCAGACCCTGGCGCCAAGTAGGCCGAGCCATACAAACGCCACTCGCTTCAGAATTCACAGAGGGAAAATGTTGATTGATTTCATGTCTAGCTCTTGTGTACCAAGCCCGTCCGTGAGTATAAAGCGAGCATAGCAACACTTGCATATCAACATTCAAAGGTATCACACGCAGCCACCATGTGTTTACAGGCTGACTGCGTATGTGCAACCTCGCACATGAAATTGCGATTTCACTGGGAGCACGAACTCAGGAACACAAGCTAAAGAATGGATTTATGATAGATTCAAATCACCTGCGCTTTACTGGTGTTGAGGTGAGGGACACTGGTGCGCGGTCTACCTTGCACGTCGGGGTCTGCCATGAAATTTGCAGACCACTCTACAAAAAATTCCTATCATTCCGCATCCTTATGTTTCTGTTCTCCACTGCCACACATCCCCACAATATCAAAGTCAGCCACTAAATGAAAGAAAATGAGCACATATCATATCACTTCCTTGAATCTGCAAAGGGGCACCAGGGATCGCCAATTCAGCACCTATTGTTGAAAATGGAGGAGCTTGGAATCTTTAGAAATCAACATTCATTATGGAAGGAGAGACGATCCAAAACCGATATCAAATCAGGCTTATCTACGACGAAAATCATGATACATGCAATCCCTATTGATGACGTTGTCATGCAGCAACTAGCGCATGCACATGGATCGAGTGCTGGAGATAGACCATGACATGACACATCGCAATATTCATAGCCATTATCAAAACATACAATATACAACACTAAGCCACGTTGAATCACAACGATGACAATGATATCCAATCCTCGCATTCTGCCTTGGACCTCTGCAGAATCATTTCCTGGCTCTCTCATTCCTGAGCTAGAAAATGGTTGCAATCCGTGTGTAGATGATGATGGCCTACGCACAGCCATTCACGTATGGAAATTCTAGGGAAGCTTAAGAGCTTTGTGCGATCCCGAGCTATGAATATGAAGCTGGATCACGGAGCCTTTCCCATGCGTGGGCCATGTGGAAATTTTATCTAATCTGTTTCCTGCGAGCACAAAATGAACCTTGCCTGTCTTGTTGTCAGGGAGGCGTGCAGTTACACGAGGAAAAAAAATCATGCCCGTAGGGCAGAGAAGAATTCACAATATGCAAAACATTCCAGACGAAATGATAATCAACGAATGTTTCAGCACACAATTTCACCATTTCGAAAGGTAATCGCCTGTCGGCACCCACGCGCAGATGGCGTGCATAAGGAGGACGCATACAAGCCGGAAGCCAAGTAAATTTGAGATAGGCTTGAAATAATACCCGCATATATATAACACAGAGAATCAACAGCATCATTGTAGCGAACGGCAACCTGTCTCACCGTACACAGGGAGCGACTCGGCAGCCGGAGCCATCTCAGCCCCTCGCAGAATCGTCTCGCGCCCGCAGCTGTTATGAATTTACTTTCGGGTTTCCTGTTCTGCGGATTTGAAAGTTCAAGAGGGGATGTGGCGGTTGGGAAATAGGGTTTTCGATCACTTGATATGATCGATCACACACGACTCGGGGTCGCATCACATTGCATCCACGTAGATGAGGATATAACCTGAACGAAATCGTCAGGGAGTCATGTCCACAGAATCGCGCGCTAGGTTATGTTGCATATGTATTCGGGTATATGTTCAATAGAGCGGGTGACGAGAAAAATTAAGATTTCCGATCAAATGTGTGCCCATGGGGGTCAATTTTCAAAGGAGCGTCTGACAAGGCGGATTTGGGATTCTCAATTGTCATAAATATGTATGGGTGAATGTTCAGTAGACCGTGTGACGAGGTTGACTTAGGCTGTTCAATCTTTTGTCAAGCACATACGGGCGGATGCTCAAACAGTCGGAGACGAAAGAATGAGTCTTTTCAATCATTTGTCATGAACATGTGCACACAAATGCTTAACAGGGGATGTTACAAGATGGAATATAGTTGTCAAACACTTGTTTTCAGCATATGCAGGTGAGTGTTCAAAAGAGCACAAGAAGGGACAGAATCATTTTTTCAGTCATTTATCATGGTCATGAACATGGACAAGTGAAGGCTCATAAGAGCACGCAATGACTTAGGTCAAGTTCATCATTCGTCATAAACATGTGTCTGGCAATGTTCAAAATTGACAACACACAAACAAGTTTTTCATTCATTTGTCATATGCATGTACGAGTGAATGTTCAACACGGAATGTGGCGCGAAAGATCATAGTTTGTTGAATCATTTGTCGCAAACATATACGAGGTGCCTTGGTGCTCCACATAAACACAAAGGTG
>NHOP01001287.1:0-11257 GCA_018697155.1 Pyramimonas parkeae | reverse complement strand
AGGGTCATGTCCCTATATATACATACATATATACATACACACATACATAAATACACACATACATACATAAATTCATACACACACACATACAGACATACATACATACATACATACATACATACATACATACATACATACATACATTCATACATACATAATGCATACATGCATGCATGCATACACACTCATGTACACGCGTACACAAATACATACACGAAATGGCAAACGAAATTCGATCAATACAACAAAAACATGGTACCACATGCATGGGGAGGTCCCAGCCGCGCACCTCCAGGGCGGCAAGGAAGCAAGCCTCCACCAGGTCGAATCTTTCTTGAAGGTGCAAGCGCACCGCCTCATCCAGCGCGGTGAGGGCAAGACCAGGCACAGCTCTGGTGCCGTTCACCGTCGCGCCAGTCATATGGTACGGCTGAGCGGCCACGCGACAGCTGGCAAAGCGCAGGAATCGGTCAAGGCCGTACCGACTGAGGCGTCAACCCCCAGCAGCACGTCCACCGACAAGAAAACTCGGCTATGGGAACAAAGCCACAAGCCCTAGTGGTGCGCGGAGCACAGGAAACGCGAGATTGTGGTACATGCTGTAGAGGAGGGATAAGGGCTGGATGCCGGGCGCAAGATATTATCCGCGAACTAACACCCAACGTACATCCGAGAACAAACACAGAATTAGTGAAACCAAATCGAAACCAAAATGTTCGCAGCTTCAGAAAGGATATCCCGAGGCTGACCACACTGGCTGCTCTAGATCGAAGCGTAACCCCATTGCCCACCTTCACAAGAGCTTGCTCACAGAAAGCAAGCGAGGAACCGGCGCAGAGAAGGCTGAGCACCGGATTCAGTAGCGTAGGGCAGCGCGCCTGGTAATGTAGCACACCATGGTGAACCCAAAAGCCTTGTAGCCCAGGGGCGTGAGAGTGCAATTGGTTGCACTGACGGTGCTGACGTCGGCCCGGAGCATCTCATCCACAGTGTGCTTGTCCTGCATGCCCGCCTAAACCCGATGAGCTGACGTTGCAAATATGCATGCAAAAGCAAACAGATATGATGACACTGAACCACAGTTGCAGGGTGCGCAAGTGTACCCACTCCAACACCTTTCTCTCAAGGATATACCCTAATGGATGTGCTGAGGACGAGGACCCTGCATACTAATTCATGAGGTATCACTATAGCGCACAACATGTGCTTAAGACAGATGTGTAGGGCAGTGCTGAAGGGCACTCTTCCCACATGCGACGGATGTAACGTGCAATATTTGCAACCTTCTGGGATATCAAACAGTGCACCAAAGGCCTTTCATTTTGTAGGACACTTCCTAATTAGGTTCAGATTCAAGAGAGCTAGCGCGGCGTGTATGCGCGACCCGCAATACAGGGACCTCTTCAGGATGCCCGGGAACTGGAAAGGTCTCGGGACGCAAGCCCAAGTGAGAGTATTCGCAAGAAATTCGCGAAGCACTTTCAATAAAGTTGCGAGCATTCATAGAATCGCAGATGCATCTTGCCACGTGTTTGTCCCCGTGGCAACGCTGGACCTCGCTGGGGAACTAGCTTGCGCTTCGATCTTATATTGAATCACAAAGCGTTAAATTGACCAGATAGAAAACACGGTCCTTGTCGTTTACAATAAATTCCAAAAACAAAATGCTTACAAGGTTGCTGGTGTCTGGGGTGCAAAATAAACAGCGATTGTATATCATAATCCCTGTGTAGAAGTCTTCCGGTCAATGAAAGAATAGAGATTTATTGTAAGCCAGGCGATGATGAGACCAAACTGGCAATCTATCCTTTTGGCTCATTATACTAACCCCCTGCCCCCTACATCCAATTCCTTTCCAGAATGCTGTTTGCGCCGGAAGTGATCATGGGGAAGTTCTTGGGACCCAGAAGTGAACAGGCGCAATCATTCTTCAATTGCTGCAAATCATTACAACCTGGCGTTTGAAATCACAGATGGCTCGAAGCATCAGGTCCTATCTCAAAAAAGATAGGACAGAACCATTGTGGTGTGACCCTAGGGTAGTATCAATTGGACTGTACTCAGTGTAATGACTGCAACACTGCAGCTGCCCAACCCAAGCATGCGATTATTTTGAAAACAAGCCACTGAAGCACTGTGAGCAGAGCTCAAGATTGAACCAAAGAAGGCTCGTTGGCACTGCACCTGTAGTTTGATGAGGTCCATTGCATCACTCAGCTGCGAGGAGGATATCAGGAGGTTGCGAAAGCCTGATGCCGTTCATCATCAAGAGTCAGTTTGAGCAAACATCACAGCCATTTAACTGCCAATGTGTACAGGAAAAGAAATCCTGCATCTTCCTACAGGTGTACAAAAACACCAAATTATCATGCATGAAGTAAACAACATCCACAGCAAAAGCACAAGTGTTCAACCCGCCAGATGCACTGGCACTCGACTCAACAATTGGCATGGCTATGCTCGCTGGATGATTCAATCTGCCCACCATCCACCAAGTTCAATGTTACATTTTCGATGAAGGCAATGCCCTTCCATTTGTGGGTCTGAATCTACATAACTGACACCCTTCCCACCATCGTTTTGGTATCGCAAGTCCACTTGTGCATTTGAAAGCGTGTCGGACCTTTACATGTACTTGCATGCATACGGTTCCCCCCAGAAGGTAATACTGAGGCAGACAGAATGTGAATGGATGCCATGATCCACATTCCAACAAGAACGCACGTGATTTGTTCTCGTACGTGCATGGCTGATTGTTTGTTCACATTTGTTGAGGGACGATATTTGCCTGTGCTTCATGCACCTGTTCTTTTCATTGAAGTTGCTTCTGACCGACAACGACATACAAATATTACAACCAAGGACATAAAACAGGTAACTCATGTACACTATGTTTGTACATTAATGCATGTGCATTTCCAGAATTATTTTACCTATGGGGATGAACGACATGGTGCATGCGATGGAGTCTGCTGCGCATCTTCCGAGGGCCAACGCGCACAGCGCCACTTCCATCTCCTGTTGTCGTAGCCCAACACGGTGCTAGTCAAGCTGCAAGGCTATTTCCATCAAGAATCATCCGCTCTTTCCAAACATGTGATACTTTGTTACTGTTGCAACTTGACTACACTGCATAAAACAATACCAATACACCTCGGAACAAGTTAGAAAAGGCATGCTGCTGTAGACGAACTGCCACAACAACTCAAAGATGTATCTGATGATGACGCGAAATCGTGTGTTTTCCATTCACGTCTGCCAGCGCTATCATACCAGTTGGCACTCAAGTTGTTGCCGCGGCCGAACATCGTGGCCTTCATTACGCGTGCGCCGTTGCACGCATGTCACTTGTCACTTGTGCACGCATGACACATTATAGCAATAGCTCAATTCCAATTGATGTCGCCAGATCAATTCATCATGACATTAACGCAATCAAGAAGCACACCTACCAGCGCCATCTTGATCATTGCCAAGTGTCAACTTACCAAAGCGAGCCCATCTTACAATCAAGAACCGCCAATCATGCCATAGACAACAGTCATTCATACGTACGCACAATGTACGTGTGTTTGCAATCGGAGCATGTCAGTTGTTGCCGCTGAACCTGATTCGCATACTTTGCATCTCACGCACTTGTTCATTTGTATGGCTAGATATATGCTATCGATCTTGCCATTGATGTTCCTTGGGTTTTGGTGTGCGCCGAGCGCGGTGGGGCGAGATACCCTCAGAGTGCAGCCCAGCACCGCGATACACGTCGGTGCCTTGGAATTGCTCCCCACGGCAATGGTGGGCAGCTCACTGCCGTTGTTATTTCGAGGCTGGCCATAGCACCACCTGTGTATGCCGACAGGCAACGAATATCACTGAAGCCACTCGCAACAAAAATTGAAACAAAGCATTCCAACTGTTTTCCCGGCAAGGTCTCTTACCTGTTGAGAAAAGGGCTAGTTCGTATTTGAAAGATGATGTTAAAACATTTTTCAGCCCGCGCCAATATATTCATCATGACGAAGACAATTGTGTTAATTTGAAGAGACACACAAGAACTGGCGCAGATGCTGCATTCAACACTAATATCTCAAGCACTGCTTTGCAACATTTCTTCATGATCTCCCATGTTGGCGCGAACTTTGCTGCACATTGTTCTCTGCCATTGGTTTGCGTTTACCGTATCTTCGCAAAGCAGTGAGCGAAACAAGCGAACTGTTGCTAATGCAAGCGCAAACAAATGTGCATGAATTCAAACACACCCAGAGCGCCCGTTGTAGGCCTCGCACGGGACCACAAAAATTGGAACAAGTTCCAGCATACAAAGCGGCGGCCACACACACCTCGTTGTCATGGCCTGGAACTGCACACAGTGATTCTGCAACAAGGTTTTACCTCTATTGTGATGAACAGGTTGAAAACTCGTCACAAATTTAATTGGTTAGGTTGTGGACAAGCGTATCTAGCGTAGGCTTTGCGACAACTGTCCTAACCATGCATGGAAAGCAAGGAGGTGCGCAGCGCACCGCGGCACTGGAAGCTCTTCCTTTGCCGCTGCCTGCTGCTGGGTATAGGGCAACTGCTTCTCAACAAAGTGCAATATCACCTTTCTCTGCAGAAGAGGATGAAGAGTACGAAAATAAGGTTCCGCTTCGTCTAGGCAAGCCTGGAGCCGTGCCCTGAATCCTTCTAGCTTTTGCACCAAGCCTGCGCGTATCACGCATGCAAAAACATGCCCAACTTTCTGCGCGTGGGACTCCAAAGAATAATAGGTCTAGATGGAATTGATCATCGCTAGCATATGATCTAGGTGATCCACTCAAGCGCTAGGTGCAGCCAGTTGATAGTTTCACCAGACGCTCCAATGAAAGCAAGCCAGGGTAGCGAAATTGGTTAATAAAGTCAGGGAATCAAAGGTCCAAATGCATGGGAGGGGCTAGTCGCGGTGAAGGTGGAAGGCATGGATAAATCACTCCCGCCTGTAGTGGAAGGTCCTGACATGGTTCCAATTTTTTCAAAACACAGCAGCAGCACACATTCACAAACATACTTCAACACGTCGCTGACAAAACCAACTGACTTTCGTGCTAGCAAACCAGATTTCCCTACATAAATCCGAGCGAAACTCCGTCTCTTCCAGCGTAGACAATCAAACCTCCCCAAACAATATGACAAAGTGGTCCTTGAGAACCACCTGAGGACAACATGGAGATGCATTATGGGTGCATGCAAAGGGACAGTATGAGGGCGTAACATGGCCTGCCTGCAAAGTATGAGGAAACATGAATTGCTTGACGAAGATGGAAAATTGAACATAAGGGCCTCAGGTTGGAGCTCGCTAGATCCATTGAGCTCGCTATATACAGCACGTGCTCACATTCAATTCCGGACCTGGAGCCATCATTTTGTCACATAAGCATGTGAGCAAGAAATTTGCTCGGGTGTGCATAACAGTGTCCCTACGGGAACTTTAAATTCGATCCTGTAAGGCGCGTCTTGCAGGATCTTTATTTTGCATCTGTATATATGTGGTTGGCTTGGTTCACTGTTCCATGGAGTGATATGCGAGGCTATGGAATTCTACTGTGTGATGTGGCTTTCCGCCCTGCTGGTAGGGGTCATATCCAATTACATATAATGCATGGCATAACACACAATAAAACATATGGGACATAATGTGCATAAGACAGATGCATACAGCTGATGTCCTGAATTCAAAATAGGTCACGACCCCAACGAGAAGGCTGGGAATCCATGTCAGCATAGGACACCACTGATGTACAACATTTCCAAAACAGGCAGCTTTTGAGGTACACACACACATTCCAAAACAGAGGACAGGTATTGAGGGGACGCTCAGCCCACTTCGCATGGAAACGTAGAATACGAATGCCATCGAAGTTGCATATTTCGTATGATGGGCATCCGGATTATTTTGCATCATCCAGAGATACACACCATGAATCAGCAGCGGGTACTCGGCGTCCTCCTTGACGTCCTGGGTATGGCAGTAGGCTTCAAAGTTGGGTGATTCGTCAACCTTGAATGGAACGTATCCCTCCGGTACCCCAGGAGGGGCCATTGCGCGCAGGGAGGCAGACTCCTGCTTTGGTCGCGGTCTGCCGTCAATTGCAAAGGAATGCGCTGGAAAGGGGCTCAACCCTAGATCAGCTGATGTGTACGGCTTAGTATCGACAGCTGCGGCCTGCGATTCAAAGACAAGCCGACTCCTTAGCCAGCGTGCGAGTTATTTTAACAATGACATGCGTTGGACAGTCACCATGGACATTACATTATACACAGGCCGCTGGTATAAAAGTGGTGTCCATCGTCATGTGGTGCATATACCATGATATACAAGGTGAAGATATCACCAACCTTCGAACATCCCACAATCTCTTCGCCTGGTTCTTGAAATATCTTAATATTACACTGTATCACACTCGCTACAACACAATCATCATTGGCGTATCGAATTCATGACTACGCTGGCAGATTACCACAGAACATCTTGGTTTGGATAGATTTTCAATCCCGAAATCTAGTGAGCATACATGGGGGCATCGTGGAAGAAGCCGAAATGCTGCAGTAAACGTCATGTCTAGAGTCGTAACGTATGGAGGCGGATATTCGAATATCACAACCCAGACCCAGGTTGGCAGTCTGACTCCTAGACAATGGATTGGTAATACATACCATGTATTGAGAATTTTCGCAGAATAATGCGTCCAGTTGCTTGTTTTGAGTGCGCTTGTCGATTTACTTCATAGACAGCAACTGTGACAAACGGTTTCGCATTGTGACCACGTTTTCATATGAACGGCTCCGCATAAAATGTGTCGTATGACAAAAGTAACAAAAACAACGTGTGCGAACTAGGAGCTTGTGTTTGTTTATTGCACCTTTCGAGAACACATAAACAAGTGAGAAACATACTCATTGAAGGTGTACCATCATTGTCATCAAGGAAGCCGGCATGGAACTTCAAGCAACTACTGACTCTTCTGGCCTCCTCCACAGATATTCTACTGTGCTAGCAGATGGCGAAGTCGAAAACATCAATCGTGCATGGGTTTCAGTTCAGTTTGACATACAGGTTCAGAATATGGCTTTAAATTGCAACTTCAGATGCTGAATTCCGGGCTTGTTGAACAAGACCCCCGATTCGATTCACCACAACACCCAATCGATTGCTTACCTCAATGATCATAACAGGGTCTGAAAATTGGGACACTTCATCTCCAGCGATCATGAGCTTCGATGAGTCCATCGCGTTGTCATCCCAAGCTTTGGATGGTGGTGGGGTGACTGGCCGCGAAAACCCGCCTCCCAAATCAGCACGTGTGCCATTAATCATCACGGATGTTCCAGTGGTATATCGCCCGATCGATTTACTTGTTGTGAAATTGGATGTCATGCGCAAACCAGGTATATCATCTTCAACGTGTTCTAAGTCCAACACTACGCAGTCAACATGTTCAACCGAGGTTTCGTCCTGCGACACAACCTGATTTTGCGACATTGTTCGATCCAGAAAAGACGAATTCAGTGTCAAATTCCTTTCGCGACTCGGCGTTGCTTAGGAGCTTGAAGACATTCCAATATGGCATCCCATTTAAACGACGTACGCCTTCAGACGAGGCAGGAAACTATGTGCAAGTTCTCCAACTACACAGGGACTGCTAGTCGTGCTGAAGGCTGCGCCTACACCAAAGTTCGCACGGCCTGTTCGCGGAATGATCAACATCTACGCCAAATCCTTGAAGAAAACGAATGTCCTGTTCAATGCTCGGCTCACAAGCCGTTTGAGCATGTACGCTGCAAGCTACGGGAGGCCACGAGCGTCCTGGTGAAATGTTTTATTCGATGTACGAGCAGGATTTACTCCGCGGCTGCAAAATTGATACGCACTTGATGTTCGCGTTTCCAATATTGACATATGTACAAAAATAGGTCAGCATGACACCTTGATCCTTAAAACCACTTATTGGTACCCTTCGTCCGGCAAGGAGTTGCAGCCAAGGGAACTGCCACTGGAAACCAGGGAACAAATTCAAGGAAGAAATGCAAGGAACCACGAGGTCACTATCATAGTGCGTGTTAGGCGATTGGAGTAGGATTTCACCCTCGCATGTTTCTCAATCCTCCTTGGGTTCCACGTATGTAGGCACATGCTTCAAAGTTCCATGTGAAATCAGTGAACCCCACCACAGAAAATCGCATCACCCTTGGTTAGAAGGCGCAGCACGGTATTGGCATTTCGAAGACTTGAAACTCTGTGGCTTTCTGATTCGTCCAAATGTTTTGTCTCGTGCTCTGAAGCCATGTCGCGATGATCCAAATTTAGATCATCGATGCTTGCTTCCAATTTCATGGTGCTGCGGCAACTACACAGTATGGTTGTTAATGATGGGCGAAAAATAATTTGGAACCAGTAGTAATCATGGTGGGTGTTTGGCCGGTTGGCATGATCACTCGCTAATTGAAGATGATGCGCCACAGCATGGCGTGTTTGATTTTGAAATCATCAGCCGAGGCAGTACCTACTCACGTGCAAGAGTTGCTATAGCTCGAGGAAACTCGAGCTCTATTCTGTACTAATGGGGACAACGCCCTGACCAATTGGCCTGCAAGCTATGTCGACAAAGTCGTTTGTGAAGCTCTTTCGGGGCTCACGGTTTCCTTGAAAACCCGAGTCCACATATAGATCGCGTGGTCCAGGGAGGACGGATCTCGCCATCCCTATGATTACAGTCCACTGATCATTGAAAATTCCAATGAGACCTCTAGACTGCCATCATGCGTACTTGGTAGCGAGAAGATATACAGATTCACACCCTCTGTATTTGTATCACAAATAAATGGGTTTGTACAATACATGTGTATGCAAAAAAGTCGATCCGGTGCATATCATCACGAGAAGGTGCGCGGACATATGTGAAGAGCTAAGCGCACCCGACGTGCAGTGCATGGGGGCTTGGGACCGTGCCCACGGAACGGGACGGAGAATGTCGAGAGCTCTCTTATGCATTATTCTGTACCTTACAACAAGACACGTGCTTGCACAATCCTCAAGCAGAACTCCAACTACTGCGCCCACGGTACGGAACCTGCACCAGTGCTACCGCTTGAACATATGGGTTGCCGAATACGGAGAACCTTTGTGACAGACTTTTCGAGTTCACGGTGGCTTGTATTGTGCGCATGTTCACGTGTGATATGCCGGATCAACGATTTGTCGCGTTTTTGAAGATGGTTTGAAAGGGCATGGAGTGTGTGCGGGACGTCAGGCAAGCAATGCTGGGAGCATGTCCCCGACTGCTCCTTTCGCTGAAACGTCCACCTCCTTGCCTACATCGTCGGCAACGATTTCTCCAACTAGCGGGCAGCCGACACAACACCCAACGACTATGATCCCGACCGGATTTCTCGATTCGAGTTCTCCATCGGTGGTTTTCACAACTGCCCCAACGCAAACAGCCGATCCTTCAACTGTGCCAACTTCAGTCTCCACTACACTCCCCACCACCTCGCCTTCCACGACAACCGATCTCACAGGATCTCCAACTACATTGCTTATAGATGTACCAACGTTTTTGAGTAACGCATCAACGCGATCCCCTTCGAACGGGGCGCCCACGCTGGCGGTCAACACCATTTCTCCCACAGCTCAAGCTTCTTTCTTGCTTTCGTGCCGCTCGATTCCAACCATGGCGCAGTGCAGCGCGCGGGTATGTTGAGAAATAGATAATCGGATGTTGATTCTGTATTGCATCATATTGATCCAAGATGTAATGAGTATCTTTGGAGGAACATTGGCATGCAAATTCATGCCATCACTTGATGCACAGATAAGAGCTGGCAGTCAGTCAGTTTTGTAGGTATTAAGAAGAGTGTGTGAAAGGTTTTCTTGTATATTGAGGAAAACATGATGCCCTTTATCGTTTGAGCAAGGACTTGTATGGTTACCGCCTACCTGTCACCAGCTCATGCACAGATAGTGTAGCGTTTACAGCCCTCGAACTTATGTATGTTGTACAAGAGTCTTGCTAGCGGATGAACAACTTGTGTACATTGATCGTTTTGCGGCGGAAATTTTGATCACCATTAATTTGCTCAGCTGTATCCCAAATGCAAGTGTGGATTTTCTAAGTTCTGATTCCGCTCATTAAAATGAATTTGTGTTTAAGGAAATGTCGATTCAAAATTTTGCACAGTTTCCTTGGGAACCGATTCTAAGGAATTCAACGCTGCCACTGAGCCATCAGTCCGTGTTTAACGCCTTGATAAGTCGGTCGGGTTTGTGAGGTGATTTTGCAGATCCGCTGTCACTTCTCACCTGATGACAGCAGGGCCTGGTCAACTAAGCCACGGTTTCATATGAATCCCGAAAGCCGAATCAATTCATATCACATCCACGGATCCTATCTTCGATTCGTGATGAGGGAGCCCTCAGTGATCCTTTTTGGGCGAGGGTGCCTTTGAGCAACTGATGTGTGATGATGATATTTTTCTACAGGAGGACTGTTTCTACTCTGGATTTCCCGGGAACTGCGAGGTTGACAGCTGGAACTGCACGTGTCCGGAGCCATTGTATGAGCATTCAGGGTGGCGATGCTCTTGCAGGGTGCGCGTCCGTTGCAAGCGTCTCTTTATCTTGGACTTGCTTTTTTCAGAGAAAATGAAACTGAAACAAAGAACTGCGCCATCATGTGCGTGGACGTCACAGACCCCAACGTCAGGTGTTTGTGGTTTGTATGGCAAGGGGCTAGCGCTTGCTGCCACTCGGCTATATCTTGTGAGTGGATGCTGAATTTCAACTCATTCGGTCTGAGGACCAAGGGCCGGAGGTGGCATACTTGTTTTTGCTCACAATTGCATGCCAAATTTCCGTTAGCATGCGTAAAGCATGCCATGGCGGTTCCTCACGTCCATGTGAATTGGTTGAGTTTTTTGCTCGAAATGATGATCAGGTCGCGGCTTCCGTCCAGTCATTTGAGGCTAGAGAGGTTAGGAACGGGAGATGGGGAGTAATGGATGGGGCGGAGGTTGTATAGGATTTCGAATTCCCATCAAGGAAAACGGGGTCACCAAACGTAAGCAGGAAGGCAACATGTGACCCGACCTACCTAACGCTGCAATCCGTCAAGGGAATAGATGCGCAGAACAGAAATTGTGGCTTTGTTTAGCACAGCCTAACTGTTAGTCCATGATTCAAGGGCGAGGCTTCAACGTCTTGCCCCCCGCCCCATCCGCGGTGCAC
>NHOP01001286.1:0-11258 GCA_018697155.1 Pyramimonas parkeae | reverse complement strand
ATATATATATATATATGTTGACATGTTGCGAGTATATACACATAATATATATCATATGCTGTCAGATGCCATCGTGTGTATACTTATGAACAGCAGGTAGGGACATGACCCCTACCCAAAAGGCAGGGAGATGCGTCCACCGAATCGCGCGAAAAGTTGACATATCACTGCCATGGGTCAGAACAACATAAGGGTTACTTTACCTGAGACACCGAGGCAGCACTTCGAACATCGGCTTGTGCCACTGCATGTCCCAATCCCAAGGCCAATTGATGGCAGTCCTCCTCGCTGATGACTCCTCCCAGGTGGTTAAACGGGTCAACATACACCAGATGGCTTGCCTGGACCTCTCGTTTCGACTTTTGTGCAGTCCCTGTGCTAATTTGTGATTCGATCGCATCTCCTTCAAACAAACATTGCGGAGAGCAAGAGGTAGGGTCCACCTTTAGCAATCAAACACAAGGGCATATTTTCAATCCGAATGCCCCACCCATAGTCTGACTTGACGTGTACTACCCGAAAAATCACGATAGGTACAAGAGAAGCTAGGACCCAGACATAGCAGCCCGATTGCACTTCAAACTTATATGCTGTATTTGCAGATGTTAAGAGTTTGCAGCTTGTCTCCTCGTCGTACGCACTGCATTCGTTGAGGTGTTTCTGGCATTCTTGCAGTTTTCCGAGCACATCCCTAGTTGGGTAAATTCTCTCCAAAGAAAGCACAAATCTCCAGAGAGAGTGTTGGAAGGTGAAAACCTTTGATTTCCAATTATGCATGGGATACATGCTTGACCATCTGGAACAGCTCAATAGGCGTGGTGAGCTGTACTTTCACCTTGCAAACAAAACAGACAGGTTTGGAGTCTGCATTTGTCCAGTAATTGAGCCGCAGGTAAAACGTGGGACAATCATGAATTGTCCTGTGTTCCAGATGTGTCGCACTGTACACAACCTCTTCGTACTACAAGACCGCCCAGTGCAACAAGCGGAAGCCTTGATGGAAAGGATCAAAAACAAACACACAAAAACTGTAGGACTCATCGCAATAGCTGCGGAACACACTGATGAAACAATGAGTTCAACACGATACCACACTTTTATCAATGCACGGTAATTCTCAGCCGAAGCCCTTCTTGAGGTTTGCTGAATCTCTCCGATAGCGAGGCACAATCTGTGACTTGTTTCCGCTGCTTGACAGGGGATATGTAGGTTACAAAGGTGGAAAGATGGCGAGTACCTCCAGCACCAGCCATTGCATAGCTTGTGGATGTAATGCAAGTGAATGTAGTGTAATATGTGTGAATGAAATATCAATCAGTCCTCGAATCCACCCAAAAAGGGATAATATAAAGTCCTTATCTTGTTGTCCTAGTTTGACGATTAGGCTGGAGCATGCTGACAGTCCAACGCGTAAGTGTCCATCAGCTACGCCCAAAGCAACATGCTCTTTGCCGCCTGTCCTACCCTGCTTGTACACCGCTATCGTCCTCAGAGATTGACAACGACGCTGAACATCGCTATATTGCAACGGTCAAAATCTTTGGGTGGCGGATATTGAGCGGGTTGCTGAATTTGTGCGGGTTACTGCGTCGGGTGGCCTAGATAATCAAGCGTGGGCTTCATGCACTGCGAGACAGAGTTCGAGCCCCGACATGGTTTGATACTGTTCATCAAAGGCCATGCTGGCCGGCAGGTCATCTTTGATTAGGGAGTGATCCTACTGATCACCATTATATCTGGAGGTTCAACATGAATCGAAACGATCATGGTGCCGTTCTTGCCTGCAGAATGCACATGGCCAGCTCCGGGCCGGTGGCTGCTTGCTGCGAGAGCGCCATTGTCATGAGACGTGTTGCCAAGTGAGCAGGAAGTTTGCTCTCCTCCCCCTCCAGTGAGGGAGCTGGCACCCCTAACATGCACAAAAGCACAAGCAGCCGCGGCTCAGCCAAATGAAACGCCGCGCCCTTAGCCACACGCTCTCTTGGACACCAATGGAGATGAAGAGGTTGATTGTCGACAAAGACTGATGTGTATTGTGACGTTGCTACTTGCTATATGGCGAGGTCCTTTGGTATTTCCGCATCTCTAGGCAGTTTGATTGCCGGCATTTCAGCCTATAGCACGATATTCGGACACCGTTTGCGTGCGCATGTTCTCGGATATCTATCCCCACAACCACCTTCGGCTTGCAGCGGAAAACAGGGGTACTTGATGGCAACCTCGCAATCCGTCGCTGGAAAATTAGCCAGCGGCAGTGTCCGCTTGAAAGCGTGCTAAACCCGTGAAAATACTCGTAATCGACTCACCTTTTTCTTTGGATGCACACATCGCACTTGAAATACCAACCAAGGGAGCAGATGAAACAGCACAGATCAGGAGAAATCTGACTCACAAAGGGTTAAAAATCATGGACACATTCTGTATTGATGGACTGTTGATGTACACTCCAAGCTGCTAGTGGGGGCTATTTGTGGATTTGGATTTAGTGATCAAGATGGCTCTAAAATGCCACCCCATAGGCTCCTCGCCCCTTGATAGAGCATGCGCACCTTTCTGTTTAGCGTCGCGAACAAGACTCACAGGAGGCACCATGCCACCCACCTACACGAAATGCACCTCAATGCACTGCCTACAGCCTCCCAATGTCTTTAGAAATGAAAGCGATGGTCAGTAGCGTACTGCTGTTTCTAGTGCCCAAACCCACCCAGACCCCGCCGATACCTGCGGAGGCAAAGTGCGTGCTGCCCACAGTGGAGCGCGCCATGAGGAAGACGGCCGACCCCGACATGGGCAGCCCCACGCGCCGCGCAATGCACATTGTCAACGTGGCCAGAGCTATAGGGATGCCCTTGCCGCTCTCCAGCACTTCCGCCAACAGCACATTGGAGGTTTTGTCGTAGAGGTACTCCGGGTACGCTGCTTTCAAGCCTTCTGTTTTGAATAGCACCTGCACCACAAAGCCAGTCACCCGGACCCGCCGATTTAGAAGCCATGTGCATCAGCGCTATACAACGAAAGCGCATTTTGGAAGGCTGGTTATGTGCGGTTGCGGAACCTGACCAAAAAACCGATCTGTTGAACCACCGGACATCATAGCGGTTGCTTAGGCGGTTAATATGATCTTTCACTAGTTGATGACCCACTAGGCTGGCATGGCCTTTGATAAAAAATCGGCCGAGGCAGTACCTACCCATGTCGCGGCTCGAACACTGACAAGCCACATATCCAGGTGATGCTCAGCCAACTGACCCACCCGAAATGGTCAAACCTGACATGCTTCCTCCACCTGTTCGGTACGTATGAAAGGGAAACTTAGGAAGTACGTGGATTGTATTGCTCGCCATGAAAAAATTGTAGAAGAAAGACATGAGCTTGTTAACTGAAGCTATTGTGGAGGAGAAAACTGCAAATAGTGTGGAGCATGGGTGTTTGCGATCGATCACTTGTTTCGATATTAACTAATTGAAGAGCGGAAGGGGAAGATCAACATAAGGTTCGGATAACATTCTGTGGTTTGTTTGTGTATTGGAGTACATCTAGGCCGCAGTGCGGTTGATGTTGACACACACACATCCCCAGATGAGATTCAATTGAACCAAATGTTCATCCATTGGTAGATACATCCTGAAAAAGCAGGAGCTAGCAAAAAATATGTTGATACCATACTAAAAACATCCCTTCAGACAAAGATTACTTGTTTCAAATAATACATGCGCAATCAATCACATACTACAGTGGGTGAGATGAGCATTGAGCAAAGCTCGCAAGTGATAAGATTCTCATTCGTAGCTGTGACAAGACATGCTCCAGTGTAGTCTGGACAAGCGTTGTATACATCCCAGGACATCAACGCGACATCTTTGCGAGTAGGCGACTGGCTGAGGGCACAACATCAAACCCAATAAATTCGTTGCGCTGGTATCGCTGCCGAGCTTGTTGTGCGCATGCAAAAACAAAAAAATGACCAAGACCAAATAACTTGTTGCTTGGCGCAGGTCCAGAAGCCAATTCCTGGAGGCTTGTCCCACCTGGCGAACGTCTTCCAGGCACTGCATGTACGCCTCGGACCTGGAGCTAAAGGATGCCCTGAAATAACAAACAAGAGTCGCAATCGCCACATGCACAAACACACCCGCACGATGCCCTTCCGTGAGATCTGAGATCGAAAACAGAATATAACACCATCACAATTTCTGAATTGCATACATGCTTCATGAATAGAGCAATATTCTCCCAGCGTTTTCTTGAAGTTTAGTTTCAGGTTTCTTCGACGCCCAACCAATTACACCACCCGACACTGTTCTTCATCTAGCTAGCTGGCCCAGCCAGCAAGCTGCGCATTCATATTATCCTCAATTTCAGTTTCGAAGACTGTAAATTCAGGATTATCAGTACTGTTGTAGTTTCCTGAAACCATAGATTTGAGTAACGTGTTCGTTGATGTGAAACACACGGAAGGTTCTTATTCGAGTACTCGCGGTACGCGATACAAACAAGTCGTAGACGCTGGAAATGCTTGCATGACCAGCTGAGCTGGTTGACCCCACCAGCCATGGACATTCCACTATTGTGAAGTTATTGCTATGTGCCATGCAGCGTGTTGCATGTAATGCAACCCAAGGGCGGCGCATCTAGGCAGCGATATGGCTTCATCTGGATGTCAGACGCTCTACCCGCCCTTTCAAGCAATATTGGTGTTTCTAAACCAAGCCAAGATTTCGTTTGCAGGAGAATGCTAGGCCAAGCAAAAAGTTGGTATAGCCATACACGCAGGGACGAGACACAGGACCGGAGATGTGACCTGATGTTGGATTCGGCATGATGGAAATTTCAATAAAACACACATTTACGCATGTTTCATTCGTGAATGACGCCCTGTTGTTCCTCAAAGCTCAGCGCACAGATGGGAAGTGCGCTGAGGGCTTTGGCTGATCACCCACCCTATTGAGTATAGCTCATGCCGGAGGTACCTACAAAGTACATCGAAACTTCATTGGCAAACTCCATAAGAAATATTCTGCACAAAGAGGATAGGCCACATTCCCAAACGGTGCTGATCACCAACATGTAACAACAGTAACCAACACATCATATGGGAAAGTTCAATCGCCAAAACCAGAGCGCCGGCGTTTTGGAAGGCTTGAGTTCGAATGCGCAAGAAATCTTGTGCTCATCCAGCCAAGCGACTGGAGAGGAGCCATAGCACATGCGCTTTCTGCCTTTCAATGGTGCTTTTGTAATGGTGCAGGTTTCCGCAACTTGCAGAGCTCACCAGTGGTGAGCCTTCAATCTGCCGTCGCTGTTGTACAGCTCGGGACGACGCGCGCGCACCAGCTCCGCCAGATCATCCAAACGCTCAGCAGTTTTCCGCAGGTCCTCCTGCATCTCAAACAACAAGACGAGTTCCTGAGGACATGATCGCACGTCTCCACCTAAAACCTAGTGGAAAGGTTGACAACGTCGGGTTGTGACAGATGACTACTTTGTTCGGCAGCTCATCAGATCCCGTCAAAAAAGGATTAGAGCTCACAAGCCTCAACGCGCATGACAAGTGGAAGCTGCGCCAATGCCGGTTCAAGGTAAGCCCACTGGAACCTATTTCCCGCAGCACCAGTGGTTTGTTGCTGTCTGCACACCACCCGTCCACCCGAC
This sequence comes from Pyramimonas parkeae, assembly GCA_018697155.1. Lineage (NCBI taxonomy): Eukaryota > Viridiplantae > Chlorophyta > Pyramimonadophyceae > Pyramimonadales > Pyramimonadaceae > Pyramimonas > Pyramimonas parkeae. Next base: position 5,606 of record NHOP01001286.1, on the reverse strand, counting down.
AACTTTCATGTCTGGGGAGAATAGTTCTTCGTGAGCTTGTCCGAGGATTCATGGGGGCGAACAGCAAAACTACTGGCTTGCTGGGACAGATGCGCGCTCTCCCTTAAGAATCCAGTCATTGTGTTAAAGGCAGCTGCAGCGGCTTCACAACAGGCGGCGGTGTACTCAAAGACCTCATCTAGGCGAGTCCCAAACCCCTTTTCCAATATCCAGATGATATGCTGACAGCTTATCACTTGCATGGTCATCGGTCTGCAAGCTCTACGTTAAGGTTGGATTGCACCTATAGCTGTCAGCAAAGCGAGATTCATTGGAAGGCAGGTGAAGGGAGAGATGGGTATTGGCAAAAAGGAGCCACTAGCCGTGAACTAATCGGAATCTAACCGTACAACGAAGAGCGGGTCCAGGGACGCAAATCCAACCTCTTGAAATTAAAGCACTGCTGTGCTTTCAGGACGCACGTAGACGAAGCGCACCAACGTGAACCCCTTACCGTCGGGCGTCGTTCCTTCCTAGGAAGTGAAGGGGCTTACGATAAATTCCAGAAGGCCTCCGGGAGAATGCGAGACCAACTGACTGGGTTCGCACAAGCCCACTAGTCATCTGGACATGTTGCAGCAGCGTGGAGGCTGGCTGCAAATCCGTGATGTGTGTAGCCTCACAACAACAAAAAATGCAGCAAAATCATCGAGCTGCATGAACAGACAAGAATTGTGAATCATAAGAAACATTTGGCCAAGGATTCTGTATACCCGCATTCGGCATGGACTTCCATTCCACAAATGCGATGTCATGGAAGATGGACTTGGTATTGCATTGCCTACAAAGCAAAGTGAGTATTGTAATGCACAGGGGTCTGTTGTAGCCCTTCGCCTTGGCGGAATTCATGACACTGCCGTAATCCAAGAGCTCAGAAGCGTAGGCCTGCTGATCACAGGTTCCCGATGCTTTTGTGCGCTTCAACCTAGAATCACTTAGGGTTTTGAAGCATGCCTTCACTGTTTGTCCCAGTCGTAATGAATATATGGGTTCAATACTGACGAATTGATTCTGGTAGAGCTTGATCGGCTTTACAAAGAATACCTCAAATCCAGATATAGATTCAAGCACAAGGGCAGAAGCAGACTTGAAATTATCAGATACACATACATATCTGAATAAAAACAAAACACATGACCTGTTTGTTTTATGTGGAGTTGCATAGATCAGCAGCCGAATACGATAAAGAAAAGAGAAGTCAACTTGGATCCCACGCAATGTTATTATTTTTGACCTGGTGTATAAGTTTGGAAAGTTATCATTGACAGCGGAGGAATTTCGCACGTGACTCAACTCACGTGGCTACTCACCCAGCGGGTGAGGGGCATGTGCCTCTTCATATGCATGCCTCACAAGAGCAACTGAGCGTTTCTTGTTGTTTGCAATTCGCACACCAAGTATCAACAGCAGAGCGACTGAGATCTCCCTGCAAAAAAGTGAACATGCAGACCTGATGATAGCTTGGCAACCATTAGCGAAACTCCAGGGAAGTGACAGAACAACATAAATAGAGAACCTCTCTCCCGATTATCTCCGCAATTGGATCCGAACAAACGCCGGGAGAGCACATTGACAACACTTATGAAAGATTGCTGATTTGGGGCACCATTGCCCACGAACCCATCCACAACCATGGTTGACACCCCCTACGTCTGCTGAAGGGGGTTCCGCGCGCGACAAGTCACCTCCGTCTTTGCCGCCGCCGCTTCGGCCTCCTCCTCCAACACGTAGTGGGATGCTGGGGGCTGCATGAGACGGTGAAACAGCATGGCACCCTCCTCCACCGCCTCCATGGCAGTCAATGTGTCGGCTGGGCGGCACTCGTACTTCAAGAGCAGGTCGTGCCAGGCTCCCAGCGCCTGCAAGTACAGCAGCACGGGACAAAGGTTTGGAAAGCGCTCTCCGGGCATTGCATGCAGTGGGCTACGAAAGCTTGGGGCGGTGGTATTCATGACCTCGACTACACTGAGCCGTTTAGGTAAGGGTTGTGGATCCGAAGGCTGCAAGCACAGTTCCTGGCCGCGCTGTTTGGGTGGCAGATAGGACAGCCAGCTTAGATTCAGGCCAATCATGCGCGGTCCGAGTGCTACCATCATCCATATCTCAGCATCCAAGTCAGCATGTGACTGTTTGGTGCATCCTTGCAATTGCTGCACGACAACATCGCAAGTCGATTTCCAACAAATGGAGAGATGGCTCCGAAAATGGCACAGTGCAAGTTACAAAAGACAAGGCCTCTTTCGCAAAGTGATCAAATGGAGGTGCCGCACTTCAAACACAGTCCAAGGACTGGCCAGCGCGCACTGCTACCATTGCCTTGTTTCTATTGCAGTGTCATTAGCTGTTCTTTGTTGGTGCTTATGAATCACAACACAGATACTTGTTCCCAACATTGTCCGACAAGAAATGTGTACATAACACCGGCATTGCACGCAGCAATAGCTTGCGTTGCAGCTATTGTGGTCGCGATTCCAATGAGCATCGCAAGTCTTTGTTTCGTTGTGACAACACAGGGATCCAAGGGGTTGTGATTGGGTATCTATCATTGAAATTCTGGCAAGACCTTAGGCACATCCAATTCGCTTGTCCGTCACATGTTTCTATGCATCAACATCTATCTTGTTCTCCCTATTGTCAAATGATTTACGAATTTAGGATCATACGTATCTCAAGACGGAATGGCGCTAGTGGTTATACTCAGGCTGTGTGAATCTGAGCAATGTGGCAGATGATGAACGCGAGCACCAGGCTATGATGTTACCATGCTATGACACGGACCGCTGTCGAAAAGCTCATACACCAAGCAGTGGCGATGTTCGTGTGCAATTGGACCACTTGCTTGATGGATGAGCTCTCAATTCGGTTCAGCGATTCCAAAACTCGTTTCGCATGTTCCCAGAAAACATTGTGTCTGCGACTGCCCATGCGAAGGAAATTATGGCGTTTTCACCCGTTAAGCGCATGGTTGAACCACGAAAGCAGTGCATAGTGCGAATTGATAACTGCTCAAGGGCAACAAGCCGTGGAACAGTGCACAAGATCGATCAAGTGATTGAATAATCGAATCCTGATGAGAGTCTCTCTTTTCAGATAATGGACTAGCCTCATATCTTATGGCGCTCAACCTCGTCCTCTATGGATGTTACTCATGATGGCAGGGTCCATGAATAAAGTCACCCACCTCAGATACATCCCTGAGCACCAAGCATGGAAACCGGGCCATTTTTGGCACTTTGTCAATCACATACCGAGGTGCACACAAGTACACACTGCAAAAGCATCCATCATATATGACCACACAACCGAGCCCAGACACAGAACGAGAGCATCTCACCGCAAAAGGAGGGCAATCTCTAAATGAATTGTTAGTTCCCAGGATATTCGACAAGCCACTCAGCAACATGTTCATCGATGTACATATTCGACATTGTACAAGGCACCCTCTCACCTCTACTGTTTCCTCCTCAGCTTCCAGCAGCAAACTGAGCCTTGTTCGCAGCTGGCGCAATATCTTGAACCCGACTGCGAAAACCAGGTCCCAAAACAGGCAGAAATAAATTTGCACGTCAAATCCATTGGAAATCTCTTTCGTTTGAATCACTGCCTTGAGTAACATGGACATCACAGACCTGAACGTTGAATGAGAATTTATCTTCCCACACAAATCGTTTGATTAATGAATGAAAGCAAGTTCAGCAACAAATGACATACATACAGAGAAAATAGAATCTAAATGGAGCACTATTGTCATTCACATATATCGAATGAAGACACTTTCAGTACTTAACATTATGCTTTAAGCGGTATCTCAAAAGCACACCCATGCATCAAAATGACTCCATCAGCTATACCGTCCAATGGATCTGGAACTTTCGTTGTCGTTTGACCTTCACGATCGACCAACGCACGTAATTGCGCGGTTACACAGTGCTTGCGCTTGGATATGCAGCCAAGTGTTGTGTCCGCATTCCCCCATTGTGCTCTTGAATGTGGAGTTGGACTATATTCTGGAGGCAAAGGCAACGCAGGGAGTGGTACTCTCACAGACGAGTAATCGCGTTTGACGCGTAGCAATGATCGATAGAGTGTTACTGCCACGCGTGACACGGACATAATAAGCGTAAGATATCTTCAGTGTGCTGAACTCCCTCACCAACTATGGCGGTTGCTCCGCTCCCCAAATTGTGGCGTTGTCGTGTTGCCACGCTTCACTGTTGAGGTGTACAAGGCGGGTTTGCTTCTACTTCTAAAGGTAGCTTACGGACACGAAGATGGCTGGTTGTTTATTGCAGTATGTATTTTTATCCAATGTTACTATCATTAATATCATCGATTATCATGATTTTTATCATCCACCGTGATCCTTATCGCTACCATTGTTGCCTTTAGCATTATTTTCACTACACCTATTTTTTTTTGTTTTCGGTACGATCATAATCATTATTGCAGCTATAATTTCCGTAAAAATAATTATCGTTATCATATTACTTTTCATTTCATGCATGATAGCTGTCGTTGTTGTTTTACCCAACCCCTAGTGAAAGAGGGGTTTACTATTACGATTATTAATGTCATTATTGATACCAGCATTATATTTGCAATCATTGTTCTCATTATCCTTATCATTATTTCCATCATTTCCATGATTATTTTGATAATAAATACTATCATAGTCACAAGTGTTGCCGCTCAATATATTGTTAACTTTTATTTTCGCTCCCGTAGAGCGGGGTTTAGACGTATACCTCGTATATGTGTATATCAACCCCACGATTAATGCGCCGTGATCCATAGCCAACACATGACATGTAACCAATATCTTCTCAAATACAAATCAAACACATATTTTGCTAGTAAACCATATCACTATAGAGTACACATTGTTTGTGTACCCTGAATCAACTCCTTACAATGTGGGGGGTATCAATGGTACTGCTATTTTCGGCAATCCCAATCACATTACTTGTAGGTATTGCTACAAGAAATACGATAAGGATTATCATATACTTTTAAACCAACCATGATCTTGGTGGTTGTTTAGGTGATTGGTGTGATCTATTGTTATAATGGTAACATCATAGAGGATTATTGCTTTCATATACATTATCATGATATTCACAATCGCAGGAACATGATGATGATGAATATCATTGACTATCAATATCATCATTATTGTGACTATTTCGTTTGTAGTAATCATGATTGTCATCAATATTAGTGTTATTATAATCATGATCGTCCATATTGTCATTACCATCATCGTTAATGATAAAAAAAAACTTTGGAAGCACCAGTATTCTCGGTGATTGTTTATACAGTTGGTATGATCACTTGTTAATCGAAGACAACCCGCCCCCGAATGATAACATCATGTAATGATAATGATCGTGAACCCCCCACACATGGGGGTGTGGTTCCGGAGGGGGGAGGGACGGGCATACCTGTCATAGTACTAGGTAGTAATAGCTACCAGTCACTAGGAGAAGATATCTAGCCAAGTGATATGATTGTGAATAGTATGAACAATCATCTATCGGCACTAGAAAGTTACATTTAACAATAGTGCT
>NHOP01001285.1:0-11260 GCA_018697155.1 Pyramimonas parkeae | reverse complement strand
GGACGAATCTCACCATATGCATCCAAACAGTGCTGACCTGTGAAAATCATATGAAACAAACTCCTAGTCTGTATCATATACAGTCGGATGCCGATGTGGGAGCGCTGTTTGTTGACGCATGTCCAAGGACTTGTTCACCGTTGTAAGCGAGAATGTCTGGTCCAGCTCTCGGATGAACAAATCAGTGTTCACAATTCGATAAACGCACATGAAAAAATATACAGAACAAATGAAAACATTCTTGTGTAATATGTAATTAAAGCTTTCTACATTACCTGCTTGCTGCCTTGTGTCCACCCTTCATGTCAGATGCCATGTATATATTTATTCATATGTATTATATATTCATATATTCGTATGTATTATATTCATATGCAAAAGACCTCGCGATCAATCATACTTGCCAGACGATGCTAATCCAAGACGGTAGAACCTGTAAACGCTACAGTTACAGAACATCTCGTCTAGATATTGTAAGCATGGTAATCGCGCCATACTTTGACAAGGTATGTACTCTTTCACCTCATAGAATGTAATCCTTAATGTGGATGATCCTGTTGTTATTAACAAACAACCCTCCATAGAGTGCTACTAAAACATGCACTTGATTCTGGCCGTGATTTTTCAGGCCGACATCGCTGCTCTGTCTACAGCGCTGGTGGGCTTGCCTTGCCCACTAAATTCGGTTGGTCTGTTGCCGCATACATACCTTCAAGTCCCGCTGCCATTGTTGTGAGTCTTCTGATCTCCTTTTTTTTTCACTCCCTGAGAGATGATTCTGAACGCCGACCCAAAGCTTTTTCTCAATACTACAAGATTCACAAAACAGGTTTGTTCATTTGATTGGGTGATGTCAACTTTTTGCTCTCTCCTCGATTAATTGATGACAACTTTTGATCCAACAAGATTTGCAGATTGAGATTTGAATGGCCAATCGCTAATCGGTGTGACCCCGCAAGGCGCACACGCCATTGATGCATCATCTGCCGACCATGCCGGATGGCCTGGTTAGTAGCGCGAAAGCTTCCTATGCGGTAAACCAGACTTCGAGCCCTTACATGGGTATGTACTGCCTCGGCCGATGATTTATCAAAGGCCATGCTGGCTGGCGGGTCCTCTTCGATTAACGAGCGATTATCCCAATTGCCCAGTCAGCCAACATGAAAACTGGTGGTTGACATGTTTCAAGTTTATCTGCCAGTGCTGCCACGTCCCACACCATGATTTAGGCACGCTGCTCTATGATTCCAACGCGCCGCCTTTAGTAGAGCCATCAGGCATGCGCACGTGTGCATGTAACATCCATGACAAGCGTGGATGAAGGCATGGTGGATGAAACTTTACACAAGCTGGCATGACCACGAGTCCTGCATTGAGAGCATTTCATAGATGACACTGCCAACATGTTGTCAATGCACAATACTAGTAAGTGCAATGTCGCCATACCGACTCTTGTGGCTTAGGGCGCGACATTTGAACCGATGCATGTACGATAAAGGTTTGAATATTTCTCCAACTATCTTCAGCACTTCTCGTTGATCGATAAAGATGTCTGACGAAGCGAAACATCCAAACTCGAAGCGGGTTCAACCAACAAGATGAGTACATGCTCCTGGCATGGATGCAGGCCAAAATCATACACGTAGAACACACAAACCTTGGACATACATCTGGCAGTGGTTCTCGTTAGATTGGGTCAGGACGATTCAAAGCAACTGGCATTCCCGCAAGCCACTTCTATTGACGATGCTGCAAACAATCTCTTTTTTCTACACACAAAGCACTAAATGCAGACACGCTTGAATAAGAAATGACAGTGAATAGCCTTGCGACCGGCTGCGAACACCATCGAGCATGCCTGATCTAAGAAGGGACACCATTTTGTGACGAGCATGGTGTACAGATCCTGAATAAAGTGGCAGAGGGGCTGAGTTCCCACAACAGGGTCAAACTGCGCAAGTAATGCAAGGGCTTCAGATATGTGTCTGGCAGTCCAAAGACGCCGTTGACCTCGGTGTCAGATTTGCTATAGTTGCGTTCAAGGCCATTTCAGCTATGGACGTACAGCAGAGTGATAATCGGTTTTCCAAGGATCCCATGCTGCATTGAAAAGTCCAGATCATCCATGATTTATACACGCGACGCAATCTAGGCATACATGATACCAAACAACATGCAATGTTATGTCCTCCCCAGAACGCCTAAACATTACGTGATCTTTTGTTGGGACAGGGGAACCTCTTGAGGTCAGCATACCAACAAAGGTTGCAGAGATCCAGGATCAGGGCATTGGAACAATTGAGACTGGCTGGCGTGTAGAGTTAGACCGGGATATTTGATGTCACTGGGCGTGTTCAAGGACCATGTCGGATGGCCTAGTCAGTAGCGCGACCGCTTCCTACGCGGTGAGCCCGAGTTCGAGCCCCGACATGGGTAGGTGGTGCCTCTGCCGATGATTTATATAGCGGACATGCTGGCTGGCGTGTCAATCTCGATTCGCAAGTGATCATACCAACCGCCCAAACATCACCATGATATTTGGGGATTCAATCAATATCAAGTAAAGAAATTGATATTCAAGGACATGCTACGCAACCTGGTGAACCCGACCTTCCTCGTCCTTAACGGAGCTCTGGCACTGAATCCTGTATGTGACTGGGTACGAACCTGCATGCATTTCCGAGCGGTTCTGCTTTGCTTGTGAAATGGCCTTGCTGAAATGTCAAGGTCTACAGTAGACCAAGAAGTGGCAAAGTAACTGTTCAGGCTGACAGGATTGTTAACGACTGGATTTGAGGTTTGAACCTGTTTCACTTTATTGAAACAGTTCGCCAACAGGCCTGTATGAGTTATGAGCCTGTGTGTCCGCAAAGCTTTGTCTTGAGCTCAACTTGGCAGATGAGTTTGTATGAGTCCCAAACACAGGTGTGAACATAAGCCAGAATTGTAGCACAAATGCAGGACACCACCCGGAGCAGAAGCATTGTGCAATCTGGGTCATGCACTACCCTGGCCCCAGGTCAGTCTTAGCTATCGAATTATGGAATGCTTAGGAGCTAAACTTATGAATTTTCTCATTTCTACACGATTTCATTGCCAATGCCATGCTTGCTGGTGACTGTGTGCGGATAAAAGTCGGAGCAGGGACATTTGGTTGTAAGGGACAATGGAAGTTCATGCAGAATAAGTGTGGTAGGTTATGTTACCAAGCGCGCACTGCAGGATTGAACTTTAGATCGCCTTGATACCATACATCCAGAGGGATGTGTCAAAATTTTCCCACGTTTGGTTTTGAGCTACGGTGGTTGAAGTACGGTCGCAGTTGTTTACATTTACTGTGAATTGAGAGTAGTCTTTCAACTATTTGAGAGACTTTGAGCGATTGCAGACTACCGATGTCCAGTGGTGCAGGAGCGATAGAAAATTGGTGATATCTTCTTTGATATCAATGTGAGATGGCTTCTTCTTTAGTTGCGTGTGATACGCATTGTGAATATAGGATCCAAGATGCTATAGGCCGTCGGGATTGGAGGCTTAAATGCACTAGAAATCCTTAAAGATGCATTAACAAGCAGGGCTTTTATGCCGATTGGAAGGTGATGCACACCATACCAGGCCTTTAATTCTATCTATATGCCTAAATCTGCAGATGACTGCGACAGAGAGCGCGAGGCGGCTATCATCTTGGACTTCACATTGTATGCACTGAATCGTGTTTGAATCACTACACTGGGTATGGGTTATCAGGTTAATATGCAGAACTTAACAGTTTGCCTTGTTTCACATGGTTTCCTGCCATGTGGGTACCGGTACTTGGACGTGACTCTTGCCCACCTGGCAGGAAGCGGTGATAATTTTGCCGCACACTGAATTCCACTGCTGTATATCAGGTTGAAGATTCCACCTCATAGGATCCATGGCGACTTATCTCATTATCTCCATGTGAACGGCCTGCTGGTCAGTACACATCCATGAGAGATCAATTTTCGTGTATTTCGTTTACAGTCTGACACTCGTACGTAAGGTCTATGTACTGATGCATCTCTGAGGAGTTGTGCACACATGCATCCGTGCTTGTTGACTCGCAGCACCTTGGAATAGATTCACACTTTGAAAAGCATCTAGCACCAAGAAGGCAAGTAGATGTATTGATGTTATTTGCTAGTATATGTCTATTTTCTATCAAGATATGATCCCGTTGCATGGCGCTTGACCGCGCTTGCTTCGACAAGGGCAAGATAAGGTGTCATTTTGTCGTCTGGATCAACAACGCATGAATGACAATTTCGCAAATATCACGACGCCATATGCTCAATTTGATTTTCACTTAATTTCATTTTCATATCTGCTATGCGAGCGAGCTATCCGTGTCCTGCCATACTGATTACTACAGCTCTCTGCCTGATGCTGCATAGATCACATGAGTATGCACTGACCAAGAAAAACATATAGTGAGATTCGGCTTTATGCTGAGATGTGGCCAAGTTCTTGCTGATAAGTTTGAAGCCAAGAACTTGCTGTCAGAGAAACAAAGACGCTGGCGCAGTTTTGTGCTTTCTTCGATCTATCAACAAATGTGGATTGTGATTTGTATTTGAGAGAGCAAGACTGAGCCAAGTATATTATTTGTTCTAGTAACAATTGAGCAACTGGATTTTGTCCCTTGGGAACTACGCAATCACCCATAGTTGCACCTCTACTTCTGCTATAGTCTATTTGATGAACACTAGATCAATGTTGGCAGCAGACTTGCGTTCATATTGAAGTATACTGCGTACCAATTATAGGATGGTGCAGTGACACATCTGCCATTTTGGTCTTTTGTGATGGGTGGAACCTTAAATATTCCACACTGTTTAGGGTCGATGCATATGATGTATTGAGATTTTGAACACAGCTCTGAACACCTCTCTCACCTGCACAATGGAGCCGATTTTTGCAACCAGGCATCTGTACTCATGAAGAAGCTTGTGCTTGCGAAGGCTTTTGCACCTATAAGTGCTAGTAGCGCCACTTTAGATCATAGCCACAGCAAGTAAAGTAGACCAGGAGAAATCCAAATTGATTGCTTTCAGAGAGACATCCGTAAGCAGTTAAGCAATTTGTTCATAGTAGTTCCAAAACTTGGGAATTAAGCATTATCGTGATCAACGGAATGTATGACTGCGAACATTTTCCCACATGCTCTTCTACCCGAGATTTTCCTCGTGCGTGTTCCTAGAACACCCTGTTATGATGCCAACGACAAGCGAACCCTGATACTGTCCTGCTTGCACCTTGTCTGCCAAATAAACAAGAGACACTGTTGATGCGACATTCATCCTGCACAGTTCATCAGTGATCAAATTGGAAACATATTGTTGTTCTGAGCTGGATTTTTCTTTCGCGTGTCAACAATGATGTCGAGGTAAGCCGGTGTGTGGAACAGATTTCTTTGCTCTTCAACAGCATTCGACATGCTTGCTTTGTGGAAATTGGTTTGATGCAGGTCAGACGCAATCTTGGCGAATGCAGGTCAGCTCGTGCTGCAGGCTCAACACAAGGCCGACTATGCGAGGACCAAGTGCCTATCGTCAATTTGGATCTACAAACCTTTCACACCGTTAGTGAATGCTACAGAAGACCTACATAGCCTATACGAGGCTCATGGTCAAGGTACAATCCATGACATCCAAGAAGAACGCTGTATTGTAAAAGGCAGGGAATCAGGTTTACAATTTTCGAACGTTCTTGTAAAACGCACGAGGAGTGATTACTGATATCTTTTTGTGGAAAGTATATGTACTGTTATGAGTTTGTGCTGGAACAATCCTATTCTCACCTTCAAGAAGGACAAGTCCAGTGGATAACAAAAACAGAATGCTTTGTGGTTAAGCTGGAAAACCCAATTGGGATGTGTTTGTACACCAAGTTTCATTTCATATCTTGCAAAAAAGTACGTGGGTTTGAGATTGACTGTTCAAGGATTCTCTGATACAAGCCATATGTCCTGCCTATAGCATATATTAGGGTGTATTCATTTTTATTGCGTTGCGCATTCAGTAGATATGGCATTGCAATGCAAATGTACTTACTGAGTGACACGCACCCTTACATACGTCGCAAGCAGGGGTCAACGAGATCAGGATATAGGTAATCTGCTTTGTGAGCTGTTCCCGCTCACACAGTTCAACCGCCAGAGCATCTGTGTAGACCGTCAACAACTGGATTGAAGATGAACATGATTGGCATTTGCAATGTGTTCAGGAATGATCTCAAATACATTCAAGACACATGAGGTGCTATAACATCTGTGCTAGAATGAGTAAGCAAGAGTATGAAGTGTTCTGCGGATCCAATTCCTTTGGGAAGAGGTCTGACTCATAGACTTTGAGTTCTTGGGTTTCAGTTGGAATTTGTGGTAGTATTGGAATGTGTGGTAGTTTCATCAACTGTGTATCAGCCAAGAGTTCTCCTAGTTCAAGAACCTTGTGAATACCATGGGATAGTATGATTTTGATTCTAAGATTTTCACGTTGAGCTTTTGCACTTACCAGTCTAGAATGTGATGAAGTTATCATAATCTTTGTTTATATCATGCCAACAGGTCACGCAAACATGGTATTGCAGCGAGCCATGCACCTCTCTCAGGCAGCCTTAAACGGACTTGTCTACTACCACACATATGATCAGGCCTTATTGCAGTCTATCATTACAATTGCGTATGTGGGTTGGATGGGGCTCCTGGGTACATACCTGCTACGAGCTTTCCCCCCTGGGGATATGGGAAGTTCACGCTACAATCACAAACATCCAGTTTTCAGCAGTGCCCGCGCTGCTGTGTGCATGGGGCTCATTGTATCCTGGATGCTGCTGGTGTACCGCCGTGCGCCTTTCCTGTTCTATGCCTATGTAGCCATGCCGATCCTATTTTGGTACGCTTGCCATTGATTCTGATGTGCCATCTGTACTGCTTGCCACACAGTGTCTGTGTGCAAGGGTTCTTGAACTTTTCCGTGGCCTGTGGAGAGATTTGCATGCGCAGAGACCTCTGAATTTTTGCATGTAGAGGATTCAACCCTTGCTTTGTTGTATTATGGACATGTTGTCAGCTTTGCTATCACCAAGGTTTGCGCCCCTCATCTGCAGTCTTTGAGTTGTGTTTGACATGGCAGGTGTAAAACTAGTATTTCAGGGGTTGATTATTGCTTGATTTTGTTTTCGCATGATGGTGATTTTGTATTTCATACACAAATTTTGATTGTTTTGAATGATTCACCAACGATGATGATTTATCGTATTGCCTTCCAGTGGGAAAGTTACATGTAGACATGTTTGCTACCTGTTTTTCTGAGGAGGCTCATCATTGTAATCGCTTTTCCACGTTCAGCCAGTACAACTCCCAGCACTACATTCATGCGGGGATAGAATCAAACCGACTGCCGTTCAATTTCACCAATGCGTGAATGTTGCAGTGAACTAGGTGATATTCCTCAAAGGTCCTTGAAATCAGGAGTTAGTCGCAATGACATTATTATGGTGGCTGTGACATAATCCTTAGAACAAACAATCTCATGAATGTGCTACTCAGGCATAAATAACACCATCAAATCTAGGTTTGCGTTCAGCAGTCAAACAGGACAGGCGCTTGTTCATATTTTGATGGCTTGCGTGTGCTTTAAGACCTGACTGCTACCCATGGGTTGAGGGTCCCCAGTGGGGAGATTGTCCACATGGGGGTAGTGGTGAGCTTCTCTTTCAAGGCGATGATGAATCAAGGGAAACAAATCATTGTCAAGATGACGGCAATGATCATTATGACTTTAGTATGTATAGAAATGCTCGTATGGGGATTTTTCGACCGAGAGATACACACAGCTGCCCTGCTCATCCTGGCCTCCGCACTCTATCTACTGCCTACTGCTGCCACAAAGGTGCGCTCAAGGAAATCGTCAGAGTTTCACGCCTGTAATTTGCCTGAGTTTTTGCGCATGTCAGGCTGAAGACCTTCACCGTGGTTGGCACAAAATACGGTATGGACCAAGACATCCTTTAAGATTTTCTTGCTGAAAATGACAATGGCGGACCAAGTTTGTCTTGTCCATACTAGTTTGTTGCTAGGTATTCATCGGTGCTGCCTCCAAACGCACAGTTAACTGCATTGAATGGACATAACTTGAGATTTGCGAGATGCAAGTCATACCTTCTGTGACAGTGTGCTCCCACTACACGACAACCACGATACCATATGAGGACCACCAGTATGAAGGAGTATACCGGCAAGGGTTGATTTGCGTATAGCTCTCGTCAACAATTTCATCAAGAACTGCATCAAGGTCAATGTCCTAAGAGCAATTCGAAAACCCCAGTGCCTGTGAATGCTGGTCAATATCACACATGAATTTTGTGGCTGCATATCTGTCAGAGAAGCCGGTATCTCCATACCTTTTGGTTCCTGTCCTTGGGAATGGTGCTGGTATGGGACCAAAATTGTGAGTAGTCTGTGAATGGACTACCGTGGCAAGATGACAATCCTGCATCTCCTAGCCAGCAGTATTCATGCCGCAACTAAGTTGCAAGTTAGGACTGTAGCACAAGCGAGTACCCACAAGAGCATGCTCCGCTACCAGTTTACTCTTTGCTTGCTGTGATTTGAGCAATATGGTTTCCAGTATGTCGAAGTTTGATTTAGCAGTGTTTTCAAAGCTTGCTGGTATATTGATGCGACTGATGATATCCTGAATATTCTGTCGACTGTGCAGTGGGACCTTTTGATTGTTTTCTTGATATGCTGGCTGCATGTAGCATGGATTTGTAGCCAGATCTGTTACCCATTTATTCAAATACATGATTTGTTGCTTGGTGAAATGCCTTAGTCAACACGCTATTTTCAATTATTGCTTATTATGTATCGACAGGCATGGTGCTTCCCTGTGTGTGACACAGGAGCAGTCAAGGTACAAGTTGGAGGCCACCATACACCCACTGCAGAGCAAGGAGGTGGAAATACGGCGGAAAGGATTGAGTGTTGCGCTTGGACTTTTGTCTGTGTTCACCGTACTACCAGTTAACCACGGTGAACACACAAACTTGGTGGTATTCGGGGCGATGGTGCTGCTAGTTCAGTTTTTCACCATGGCTATGATACAGGTACCTTTCGTGCCGCATTACTGGATCCTCATCTCACATCTGCTGATTTGAAACATCTATACTGTCATCTTGTATTGCAACTTCTATCAGAAGTTCCATTTTGGTGGCTCAAGGACCTGGGCAGTTTGTGGGTGGTCTTGTTCGCAAAGCTTTTTCTGTCCGCAAAGCTCTGTGTATTCAGGCACAGTGTTGCTTTTGGGTTGCAATGCGTTGAAAAGCCACCATTGAGGAAAACATGAAACCAGCAAGCATCTGACTATCATGATTACTGTGTGTTTTCGAATCGCAGAACTCCGGCTGGGCGCCTTTTTCCCAACTTGCAGTAAGGGGCGGGGAATCTTGGTGTTCAAATGCTGCTGCTTCACGCAGCAAGCGGGAATCCGATCGATATGCATGGCGTTGGAAAACTGTTGCTACCTTGCAGGTTATTCTAGTTGTTATATCCACCATTTGTGCACATGAGACAACTCGCCTGCGCAATGACAAACAAGGGCTTCCTATGTTCTATCAACCCCTTACTTGGTGAGTGCTCCGAGTGTACATTCAATGCTTGCGTTGTTAGTTGAATCATTCGCACATTTACAACAGTATATGAGGGGTTTATTCCAATTTTTTTTGTGGTGTCTGAATGCAAGTTTGTTGCGCGCGCATATCTATACACAAAGTATGAATTGCCATCATATGATATTCGGTATGTGCCATCAAATCCACATTCGCAAAATATTAGGATTAATTTCTATTTTGCATGCCATGCTGCTCTGGGGTCCTTTTTTTTCTTAGTTGATTAATTGTGCACAAGACTGATTGTTGCTCCAGACAGCTTGCGTAGTGCCTAGGACTTTTGCATGTATAGATTCTGCGATGTTTTATCTATTATTTCATGGACTTGGATCCAATTGGATGTTTATCATTCATTGCAGAAATTTGAACGCAATATTTGATGTAGATGAAGATACCTGTGTTGAAACTAGATTCAGTTACAGCAATGTGGCTCTTTGTACAATATCATATCTCTGATCACCTGCGATATGTGCCTGTACAAGCTCTTTTTGGCAACAACTGAGGAAAACACTTGCTTTCAAAGTGTTCTTGAAATGATGAACGTATGTTTCGATTACGATATGTCTCATATGAATTCGCACACATTAGCAGACTATCCTGATGGGGATGACAATACGTTCTCCTTGGACCACGCAACATGTTTTTAGACATGATTCACAAATTTGGAAAGGTACCTTGTGCAACTATGGAACTTTGCGGGCGATTCAGTTGACATGGCTTTCCGCCGTTTGGGTACGAGCCATGACCCCATGTAAACAATTTGTGCTTGTGTATGAGGTACATGATTGGGCTTGTCACCCGGTATGAATTCTGCCGTTGCATCGATTTTGCGCTTTGAGGGTATGATAGTTGTTCAATTGTGACGAACTTAGGAGCAACAATGATCGCAATCTTGGCCAAGATTAACGCAACATCTCTCAATCAATGTCGAAAGCATTCTAGTATAAGCAATGAGCAAATTTTGGGAACCAGGTTGAAAACTTACTCTTCCCACTAGTTTGGTCGTACCAAGATGTCCTGTCCTGCACCATCGCAGTACTGCAATTTCTTTGAATTGTGCAAAGGCAATTTCAAACATGTTGATCGTAGAAAAATGCTTTGCATGGCGCTTGAAAACAGTGATAGCAGCGTGGTGCAGGAGAACCCTTGGTAAATGGAAGGAAAATCATCTGCACCATACAGCATCTGTGGATGATAAATCCTTCCTATGGTATCAGCGGAAAACAAATCCGTTGTTACAATATTCTATACTCTTTGAACTGTTCATCTACGTATGCCTAACAACAAAATTCCGAGCAGGTGTGCCGCGCTGGGTGGTCTGGTGCTCCCCCTGGCCTGCCCTCCCCGCCATCTAAGCCGCCTAATGAGCATCATGCTTGGACTAGCACCTGCATACATCCTCTTTAGTATTGCATATGAAACCTTGTTTTTCGCAGCACTAGCAGGTTCCCTTTTCACATGGATGTTGCTGGAAACTCGGATTCTGGGTGCTGCAACGCAACAAAGCAATACTTTACGCTGGAGCGATGTGCGCCTTGGCTTGGCTTGGCTCATGTTCAATAACATGGCC
>NHOP01001284.1:0-11263 GCA_018697155.1 Pyramimonas parkeae | reverse complement strand
CGCATGAGAAGGACTCGTTGTCCAAGGACAAGGGCAAAGCACCCATGCATGTCGAGTCCGCCACCATGTTTGATGCCATGGACAATCAGCCTTCGCCAGCCACCAGTCCTCGTGATTCTGTTTGTGGAAGCCCAGTGCAGGTGAATTTACAACACCCAAGCGCACGCTACAACATGCTTGAATAATTGTTGCTGCTTGGGTGCGCTATGTCAGAAGAGTAATCCCACAGAGTTGTCAGAATACAAATCTGTTGTTGCATGGATGATGAAGGTTAGAGCGTACATGTTGATTCATGTATTGGCGTAGAGGTTTGTCCTTTGATTTGATTTTCAGTTTGCTGCTCTGTCTTTCGGTCAGACCATGACAATGGGTGCGGTACATGCCTTCAGTTATTGTCAAAGATCCAAAGCATGTTTGAACTGTTGAGTCACTCGTAGTTTTTGCATAGGCATGGCAAGTACTGAAAATTAGGTCAAGTCTTCAACGTTTTGTTTACAAGTGAATAGAACTTTTGAATCCATTGGTGGGATATATTGTAGTGATTTCTAGAATTCATTACAAGAAACCACCCGTCTTCTGGGCGCAGAGATGATTTCTGCAAGCATCTCTTCAACACTGCTTTGCCAGCACCACGCTTCTTCTGAGGAACCGACGCGCCGCGATGGGGTGTTGGGGCTGCGGGGGTGTTACAGGCAGCGCACTTCGACAACATTCCGCCCAGCCCGCAAGTGCACACGCCCGTGATATCCGCCGGCATAACCATTGGGGAGTGTACTCAAACAGGGCAGAAGCGCAAACACAATGGCAAGGAATCCGACCGCGGAGCCACCAGGCTAAAGGTACATTAATGTCGGAGCTGTAGTTCATGTGCCTGCATGCCGTCATGTGATACAGCAAAAGCTCAGTTTGAATGGCATGGATGGGTCTCTTGGGGATCCTGCGCTCTGCGTTGTTTAACCAGATGTGTGGGTTTTGAAGGCCACGTTGTTCATCAGTGAAATGTACTGGATCCAATGGGATGTGTTCGATGCAATCGCCATGGCTTCCCAGCCTTTGGGTAACAGTGAAATCTCTATATTCATGAATGTGTAGGTGAACATGCTACCGAGTCTGCATTTACGCTAGTGTTGCGAGTAAAGGGAGTAAAGTGAAGGTGGGTATATGCATGCGAACCAAAGCATGCGATCCCTCGTGTGACGGTTGGAGACTACCAACGCATTGAGTCAGCACTGCAATTACCATAGCTGTGAATAGTTTCTACATGATCTGCGCAAAACAACGCTTACAGCTGTGCCTGAATGAACTTCATGCGGTAGTGGCTGATGAGCCTGCTGCAAGTGTCACCGAGAGTGACAGTTTTTGGGACGCGGTAATTGTTTGGAAGAACATGAAATACGGTTGCACCACGTGTCAAGGAGGCTTTTGTCAAGGAGTTGTTTCACGTTAGAGTCAAACTGCATAATGCAGTATTCGACTTGCAATTTGCGTCTGGGAACCCGAATTCACCCTGCACCTTGGTACCGAGATGGTTGACTCTTGCTTTCAATGTCATCCTGCCAGTAAGTGACAATCAGTGGGCTTGAGTAGTTTATGGCATATCCGATCCTACATTTGAATCTAGAAAATCTGGTTGTCCACGACTCCAAAGAAGTGAACATGTGTCTTGAGAGATACAACTCATCCAGGGGTCGTTGACAGTCATTTGTGCATTTCGCAACATATGAATTGACATCCATGCACAATACTCTACCACTACGAGGCCTCGAACAAAGGTTGGGAAGCTTCAAAATTCTGTATACCACCACAGGTCAAAGACCTCATGATGTGACAAGATGGTACATTTGCTGGAATAGCGAGAAGTAGGCGATCAGCGACAAGATGTGCAGTATGTCGGGGTGAAAACATGAACGAATCCTGCTTTATGTATTTGCACAGGTGCTTCTTGTGATGCTTGTTGCTTGGTATCTTGAACAAGAGTGACTGTTTTGAGTATATGTATTTCTGAAACAAGATGAGTTGAGCCGACATGCTTGGATATATCTTTGCACAGTTCCGCACATCATCAACAAGCAGAGCTTTTTTTCCAGTGCATACATAAATTTAGAACCGGTGCCCGACAGTGCAAAAAACGCGCGGTGTGTATGTTTTATTTTCATTTTCATTCTGTACAAGTCAGCAGTCTACTTTGACAGGGATGACAAAAAGTTCCTAATATATGTGTTTGGATACGCATGGATTTTCACGTCCGCCTTGCGTTGAGATGCAACCTACATGGTATGGGTTACTGTCTTTTGGGTGAGAGTCATGTTCCAATGCATCAGCGTGTATGTGTTTCGCGTTGAGCAGACGGATGTGCGCATACCCAATCGGCTGGAACCGCAGCCACATTCCAAATTCCGTTTCGTGAAGATACACCCCTTTGCGACAAAGTCTGTGATGTAGAAAACACCCGCTCGTTTGCTCACCCACCCAAATCTAGATCAAGCACCTGAACTTTTGAACGCGGCCGCTGACTCCGCTTCTTGGTGGGGACGGGGATGTGGGGGTGTTACCAGGCTCCTCCTGCGGCGCGCCGTAGCTTGCGCAATGTGAAGGCTCCTTTACAAAGAGCACCTGCGAATCCTCCATGTTCTGTTGGTGCACACGAAGCTGCTGCAAGGACTTCCAAAAGGGATACGCGCAAGGTGGCGACAACCAAGACTAGGCCCACAGTGCTGCTCTGTCCGACCGGCCCGTTAAACGGCTATGACTACACCCTGGAGGTGCTAATCTGGTTCTTTCCGCGATTTCCGGTGACAATGAAAATCACATGCATTGTGCTGTCGGTGTTAGCTATGCAAGAGAATTCCAATTGAGGTTTGTAGCGGACGAACACACCACCAGAGTCAGTGCAATTTGACGCTGATGCCGTGCTTACAAGACAGCACTCTTGGGGCATGAACTTGTATATTCTGTTGTGTTGGTGGATGGGGCACTAGTCTCCATGCTGCGCGAGATATTCATGGGCCGTCACATGCATTGCATGAAGATTGTCTGTCGCTCTTGCAAGGTCATGGATGTATTGGTGCAATGAATATTTGCGGATTGAATTTAGCACAATTGGAAGTATGCGGGATCGCGCATGCATGAGATGTACCCAATAAAGAGCAGCAGGCGTTCGTCCTTACTCCTCTGTAGGAGGTTAGGACGCACTACTGCTGCTCTGAATTGCATACATCGATTTGCAGGACTTTGTTGTACTGTCCATAATCAGCATGGATATCTCGAACGAGACCTACCGACAGTGTTGTCTACAAGAGACATGTCTTCTAGACGCCCGACTATCTTTCAAGTGTTCTGTATGATTTCAACAGCTTCTTTCTAGGAAGTTGACCGGAAGTGGCACTTACGGCAGATGCCTGTAGATGAAACCGAGCTTTTGAAATGGCGATACAAGCTGTGTTGCAGGCCACAGCATAAATGATAATGAATAGAATCATTTGATATCTGGTTGTTTGTATTGCGGTTTTTGCAGGGAGGCGTGGAGGGTTCAGAATACCCTTTGTGGGGGTTCAGGAAGACGATCATCATCAATCCGGGCGACATCTTCCTTGGAACCTCCTCCGGTGGGTGTTTGAAACTGCACCAGACCCCGTCTCATTTCAAGCCACCCAACCCCCGTTGCAATTGTATTCCCAAACATCTAAGTGCATCATTGTTTTTGCACACGACGACTCGTTTGACCGGGCTTTCCGCTCTTTATGTATGGGTCATCTCGCTGTATAGATCTCACCGTTATTGTGTGTGTTGTCATTACATGAACTTTCCGCAACTCAACAAGCCAGGCTTGTTTCATAGGTGTGGGCAAAGATTGATGGGCTCTTCCGAAGCGAAACGATGAGAAGCGTTTTTCTGGCATTCCGCTATGTGTGTGGAACCGAAGCGCAAATTCCCAAGATTATCTTAGGCAGTCATGGGACGTGGCATGCGACTCAGTTCGCATGTTTGAAAAGCATGAGCGTTCATTTTCCAATCCAAAGTGATGGGAGCCAATGCGTTGGGATGCACCTGTGTGCAAATCCACAGAGATGCATTAGCGTGAAGAGCATACGTACTTGTATCCGACTGCATGCGATATTAGCGACATTTTTATTTCGATAGGACGTGCAAAGATCGGGAAGCCATTGCTGCAGGGATGACAACATAGTTGTTCGAAGTTTTTCTCAGATTCCACATGTTTTGATATGATGCACAGGCCTTGAAAGTTCGCGTTTTCAGGGGTAGAGCGGGGCGCGACTCAGTTGCCATGGCTGGCTGCCCTTTGAAAAATAATTTTATCCCTGTGTGAATGTATGAACAGGCAACCTACTTTATATGATACAGACTGGGAGTTTGTTTCATATGGATTTTCGCGGTTTTAGCTCCTTCGATGGGGATGGCAAGATAAGTTCTCCTTGGACCACGCAATCTGTGTTTTGACACGATACACAGATTTCGAAGATTAACTTGTCCAATGATAGAACTTAGTGCGCGATTCAGTTGACATGGCTCCCCGCTGTTTGGGTAAGGGTTGTGTCCCTGTGTATATATATGAATACGGATACACCCCGGCGGTACACCCACAGATGAGCTCACATTCCATCACTTTGCTGCAGAGCATGTGGTCAAGGTGGTTGCTCGGGTGTGCATGACAGTGTCCCTGCAGGGACTCTGGTTTTGATCCTGTTGGGCGCATCTTGCTGGGTCTATGTTTTGCATCTGTAGATATGTGGTAGACTTGGTGGAGTGCTCCCTGGAGTGGCATCAGTAGGTTGTTGAATTCTACTTTGTGAGGAGCTGATGTGGGTTCCCGCCCTGCTGGTAGGGGTGATATCCCATAATATATGATAGCCTTGTAGGGGATGGATCGATCCCTCATGTGATGGGGCCTATGAGTAAGCGTGAGCTCAATCATCAACTAGGCCTGATATTCTTGTAAGGCACGATCTGGCATTTCTTGTGAATTCCACGATTGAAGTGATTGATTTTCACTGTACAGTAGAACCAAGTTCAGGCACACTTGCTGACAGATGATGAGGTTTGGTTAGGTATGTGTTGGGTTTCTTAGATTTTATGCTGTTTTATTTGGTAAACGATAGTCATGCAGCATGTCTTGGATACCCACCCCTCGAAGTGCATCAGCAGTGGGTGTTCACGTTCGAACCCGGACTTGGAGTGTTTCCAAACTGAAATGACAATGAATCGAAAAAGAAAACCAAAACATACTATAGCCCATCATCTGTCAGCAAGTGTGCCTTTGATCATGGAATTAGTTCTTAGTTCTTATTGAATCATGGAATTCACAAGATGTGCCAAAATGTGCCCGATACGAACATAAGACCTACACACATGTTTCTGTATATCCATGATGATTTGGGTGTACGGCTAGCATTGTGAAGATGGCCCGCCATCGCGAATTTTGATTCGCAACTATCACGTCAAAACAAGCTTTTCCCACATGGAAGGTTGAACCTGCATACTTGCGGCAATCAACTTTTTGCTCTTCTAGAAAAGGCAATCAATGGCCAAGAGCTAGCCTCTGTGTTCACTACCATGTCCTAGAAAACACCATGGAGGAGGCTTGAGTACATCGCTGATGTGAAAAAAACATCATTGCGTTGGTGGTGTATGAATTTGCTAGCGCAAAATTTGCAATCGCACTCATTACTGTGCACCCTATATACATGTTTTTCATCCAAAAGATGCACAGGCATTTCTTGCATACTAGCATACTTGCGTCACGCAGACGAGTTTATGTATGTCACACATGAACATGCAAAGACAATCGATAATTCCCACGCAATTTGCGAGATACTTCCAGGTGCATTCTGTGCGGCATGGTAAAATCGTTGTGTTTGACCCTGCACAAGCTTTCTCAAGATTGCCTTGTGAAGGGAGGAAGTATACGTACCCAGTATGTACATGTTTGCATTCATGTTTCGTTTTTCCTACGATGAATCAAATAGAGTTCATGCTTGCAGGAGCTGGTGAGTTCAACCGCTTGTCGAGGATCCGACGAGTGTACAAGGACTTGGCACTCTCCAAGAAACTCTGGAAGGTATCCCACAACCTTTCTTGATGTACTTGCATTTCGTTGGCGTTGCGCATGTTCATGCTTTTGCGCTGCAACTACCCACGTACATGTTTTTGCATGTCTGCGTTTTGCTTCGGTAGTTCTTGATTGATGGATTTGCTCTTATCACGAGGTATGCCATGTGGATGCATTCATTGAGGCAGCATGGTCGTGTACTTGTTGTGATCTGGAGACTCTGGAAGGTATCCCACAATAGTTTCTTTGATTTTTGGGCTGGTTTGGGCTTTTCACGATCCTGCTTGCGTCGTTCAAGCAGAAGACTCAAGCAGTCGCAGCCCTGTTGATGTTTCTGAAATCTAAGTGATGCTTTGTTTCTTCTTGATTGTTGGGTTTGCTCCAACTTCGAGTTCACTCGCATTGAAGGGTATTGATTTTAGAATGTTCGCGTAGGACGTGCTGATACTCTTACCATGTTTTTTGTCATCTAATTCAATCCTTGAATCACCATATATGTGTTTGTACATGGGGCTACATCACGAGGATGAACTCCTGCCTATGAGTATACCTGTACCAGGAGAGTGACACCTGGTACAGGTATACATGTAGTTGACAAGGCGTCCCTGTTGCAGGCGCGTGGGTATTCGCTTCATCCGTGATATTTCTCTAGGAATGTTTGTGTATCTTTGCTTTGTCAACGCGGAAGACCGAGTGTGCTTGGGATGTGTGATGTATAGCGAGTCCTAAATAGGCTGGGACGATCGCACATGGTGGCCAAGCCCTTTGAATGGATTGTGGAGTTGGAGCCGGTGGTGCATATCGATTGGTCCAAGACTAAGATCATGGAGAATTTGGGGTATAAAAACTATAAGTTGCCGCATTCACAGCGTGTGCCCCGGTCCAAGGCAAAGGAGTTGTATGAGGTGTGTGCTGAATGCACCCTAGAATGTCTACAACTCGAACGCTCATTCATTACATGTGCGCCTGAAATGTATTGCTATTTCATACTCTGTCTCGATGTAGTGCATTGCGGATGTATATTTGGAAACGACAAACGCCGTGGTTCTTCGTAACTAGAGCATGGACACACTTGGTTTGCCTCTCTATTGTTACCAGCGGCCTTGGCCCTGTTTACCAACCTCTCCGCACCAGGTTTTTATAGTACTAGCAATCCCAAAGCGTGACAATTTACAATGTCTTGATGAATTTTCTATAGTGAACTGCATGGTGGCGGGGATGTGAAAACAGATTTGTCTCAACAAGCTCACCTCCATCAACTGCATCGCATGCGAAGTCTGCAAGAGGACCGACCAAGAAGACGTGCTGGTTATATGTGGTAACCAAGATGGCTCGCAGGGCTGTGGACTTGCTTACCACATACATTGCATGAATCCAAGTATACCCTCGGTACCTATTAGCGATTGGTTTTGTGCAGATTGCCAAGAAAATTGACTCCATGCATGAGTGGTGTCATAGATGCAAAATAGTGTGTGATAACAGCAATTACCTACTAGGCCAAGAGTCATCAACAGGTGGATAGAAGGAGCTAGACACAGGATAAGAATAGAAGAATCCAGATACAAATTAAGACATGTGACCCGTGGACTGATCCATCCGACACCTTGTATTGTTGGATCATAGTACTCTTCCTTACTTTACGTAAGTACACTCACTCACATGTGTCTACTGTATTACACTGCGATTACAGGTTATGAGCCTAGTGTACGCTGTGCTATAGCTGCTTTCGCTAGCACTACATAGAGTCTACGCACACTCCTTGTGTTGTGAGTGTCTACTTTAAGTCCCCAGTGGCTAGGAGATTGCTTGACTAGGTCTTGTTTGGCCAAGGCCGCTTGAAGACTTGCTTGTCAAACTTGGGCTTCTTCGGTTCTCGGAAGAGACATGGTTACAGCACGTAGGCTCTCTTACGGTGGAGCTCCAGAGGAAGCTTTTTCTGCTCGTGATCCTCGTGTCCTTCTCACTCCTGTGCGTGAGAACTACTCAAAGGAAGATTTTGGTCGTGTTGCCAACGCCCTCCCAAAACAACCTTTGGATGCAACACAAGGCAGCTCTGTCGTCAACAACTTGATGCTACAAGCTGAGAGGATGTTTCCTAGAGAATTCGGCATGGTAAACCAGAACATGACGTGTAAATCAGGCAGAGGCAGCGCCCGTGGCCGAGGATAGGAGGTCTAGCCCCCCCCCAACCCTCGAACCAACCATTCTGATGTGGAGTGTACACTAAATGTTTTTTTATTGTTATTGCTATAAGTATTATTATCATCATTAATGTTATTATCATTAACATTTCTGTTATATTTTATGGCGTATCTTCAAGGCAGCATGCATCATATCATTCTTGTGGTGAACAACTACGACGTTATTCGAGTACTTCTATGCTCCCAAGATCCGGATTTGGAGCCTTCAGTGTTCGAAGATCCTCCGGGAGATGGTGAAGTGGAGGACGGGTTGAAGTGTGTGCCTGTCTCGGAGCCTAACGGTGGGTCACTATACTCTTTACTGTTCCGTCCGCTGTGATCACGTCCAAGGAACTCCAAGCTGTGCTCAAGCAATATTCAAGGAGCAAGGACGGAAAGGCAGCCTATTTGGACATCTTAAAAGTCCTCGACACACTATATTATGGTACTGTGGGTATAGTTGTGGTTTTGCAGCAACTAACGTCGAAGACTTTAGTTGGGAATACATATTCAACTGTTATGTTTGACGAAGTACGGTCGCTGTGGATGCGATTCAACTGCATGTCCCCGGGAAGGATTGATACGCACACGGCTGCTACAGCCATAGGTGTAATGCGCAAGACCTGTCAAAGTACTAGGATCGTCCAATAGATGGCTGGAGTGAATACCCTGAATATAGCATCGAGGAGATTGAGATACTAAGGAAAAGCGCTGCAGATATGCGAATAGCGAGATGACATCCATACGAATTGCCGAAATAAGTAATTAAGACGCATTGTGATCGATTGGCTGCTTATATAGCGCCTGTCTGCCAACGCAATGCCCGTCACTCTATGAATCCATGCTAGCCGTGCAACTTAACTTGCCGTGACCTAATAGTGAATCGCGACTGCAGCGCTACCAGTTTATCGATCGGTTATGGGCTCGAAGCGGCACCAATAGGCATATCACCCATCGGCATGCTGCGCGATCATGGTATGTTTCTTCCGTTCTTGCGAAGGCGCTGCGGTGAGGCGCGGTGAGGCGCGAAGGAAAAAGATTCGAGAGTCCACGTACAAGATTAGGTACGTGCATCTCTCAGTCCGCGCATGGGTGAAAGAGAGGCCTGTAGAGTGCTTTATTTCACACAAAACACATGTACTGATGGTATAGATTGCCCAAATTCTGTCGAAAATGAGTGATTTGAACGGACGGACTCCAAACCCAAAACTCCAGTAACGCTTAAGACCCGCAAGATCACCGGGATCCCAGCCGCCAAAGAGAGTTTTCCAGCGCCTACTTCCAGAGTAAAACACGCATGGCATGGCAGGATATGCTATGAGCATCAAGTTAAATCGACTCTCAATGAATGTTTGCTTTTTGCACGTGGAGATCTCGTGCAAGACTTCTAGATCAATGAGTAGGTGGTGAATGAGGTCGTAATCCTTGATAAATTAAGTCGCGCAGGTTTCGAAGGAAGTTTTGACGGGTATCTATGCCCTTTCCTTCCTCAATAATACGAAAAAGAAAAGAAAGCACGGATAGCACAAAAAACAGGGGATACACCACTTGGGCGGTACACATCGTTACATCTACATCATGCGTGATCAGGACGCGCACAACGAAATGTGCACCGCATAAAAATATGAAGCAGCGTAGCTTCATGTTTCAAATCTGCGTGATCAATATGAAGCCACGCATGCCTCAAATATGAAGCAACCCAGCTTCAAATTTGCGTGGTCAGCATCGTGCGCAAAAGAAAATGTGCAATGCAAATAATCTGCAGTCACGCAACAACGCCGCGGACGCTACCTCAAACATATCCACAGTGCTAGGTGGTGTGTCAAGGTGCTAGAATCATACAGCAGATGGCTGGAGTCAATACCCTAAATATAGCATCGAAAGGATTTAGATACTTAGGAATAGCACTGCAGATATGCGAATAGCGAGATGACATCCATACGATGTGCCGATTCGAGTAATTCAGACGGTGCATTGTGATTGGTCATCCAGCTTGTATAGCGCATGCCAGTGCAGTGCCCGTCACTCTTTGCATCCATGCTAGTCGTGCAGCCTACCTTGTCGTGACCGAACAGTAAATGGCGACTGCAGCATTACCAGTATATCGATGAGAACCCGCTCTACAGAAATTTTGTGCAAACCCAACATAGGTTGGATGTTGTCAATTTTGAGGACTTCAAGATATTGGCTAGGCACGATTATCGTGAACATGTATTTAGCATGCCATATGACACGTTCCATGTTCTTGCAGCTGTTGATATCACAAATGCCCTAGAAAAAGCCTTTGCTTTATCTGAGGACCAATATCGATGTCCATTCTGTGAGGCCCTTCTGGTGTTTCACAGGTTCCGGGAGTGTTCAGCACTTGCTGTACTCATACGCAAGGGATCTGCGTATCATAGGGGACAGGTCGACTTGAGGTGGAACCTGACCATGGGAGGGCGAACGGGCATAATATTGGTTCGTGTACCCCAACACTCTTCAGGGAAGAGTACAACCCACAAGCACGCTGTCATCAAGTCCAATAAACGTGGACATCGAGCAAAATCACCGTTGCACAGTTAACAGGCCATATCGGCTACGGTGGAACCGTAACGCTTACCGTCGATATTCGCACCCCCTAAACAAAAGGTGGTGGTTCACCAACCTCCGATAAGCGGGCTTCCTCCGGACAATCGTGTGGGATCAAACGATATCCGGAGTGGAGCGAGGAGCTACTTTCATGAGGTTGATATTGGGGAAGACCATGCCCTCGCACTTTCGGAGAGGCTAACGTGGGAATCATCTATACCGTGGCGGACTGTCAGGCGACGGGAACGGGAGTTCCAGGACTGGCTTCTTCGTTGTGTCGATAATGGGACTACTGTCAGAGATCAAGATAGATCTATGGTAATAGCAATCAGTTCTAGATCTTGATATCTGCTATCTGAGGATAAGGACAAGAATAGTTAGTCACTATAGGATAAGATCCAGACAGCCGCCAGTATATAAGGCAGGGCTTGACACATGCCTGCCA
>NHOP01001283.1:0-11264 GCA_018697155.1 Pyramimonas parkeae | reverse complement strand
GTCCTGATTCACGCCTATTTCAATATCCGATTTCTAAAAACTACTCTTTTCGAAGTGTTTTCACATTTTTCATCCCAGTACAAGGCATGCAGAACATGTCGATGAGCACATATGCAGCATGTAAATTAAAGATACCTGGCATGCTCCTTGATTTCCATCCGCGCGACGAGTGTCGTAGTAGTTGTTGTAGTCATGTTGCCGTCTCATAAAAATATGAATCAATTAGGCATGCGAGAGTTGACAAGAAAACGACGATATTTCTACGGTCATCAGGTAAGTTTCGATGAAATTCCTCTAGCGTGTTCGCGAGCGGCTCGTATCGAGCCGCGGTGTTGATATATGATTGAGAACGTACCCACTCATATATCCCTTCGCATACAAATATCACATCAATGACAATTAGTCCAGTGATGCGACTGGTATATTTGGTCATGTCAGAGATCAATCAACAATACTAACAATAAACATAACGATCCTTTCGATACAGCTCTTTAGTATCATCCATTAAGCCTCTAATTGCCTGAAGATCCTGCTAGCGAGAATATCATGTGATATTTGTTGCATTGGCAAAGACAAAGGTAATGCGGATTGAGACATTGGAAGCGATCTGTTTGATTTCTGCAGCGGACCTTCGAAGCGAAATTTTCTTACAACACAGGAAATATTTGTACAACACAGGATTGGGACTACTCGAAGGTCGCCTAGAAGAACTGTATGTCCAGAGGATACGGGTAATTTCAGCCGCCACGAGCTAACTATCATGTTGCCGTTGACCTTTGCGGGACGCACAAGAAAAACCCATACATCAGAAATATTCGCGCTTGCAGCGACAGTTCCAAGTTCTCATGGCGCTTTGGATGCTTATCTCTGTCGCAAGGTTGTGCATAATAACCCTAGCGAGATGGACATAGGAATCAAGTGTTTATCTGTGACAATGGCATGTAGTGGTGAGGTGGGCAGCATCCAACACTGTTAGCGCTGTTATCAATGGACATTGCGGCAAAACAAAAAATCTGCTTTCAAAATTATTCTCCTAACCTGTACGTCAAGCAAATTTGTCCAGATGTTTCCGAACAATCCCTGCCCAATCTGGCAACGTAAGGCTCATCACCTTGTATGGTATCACTGAGCCTGGATGGATGTAAGAAACTGTTCCGTGTTCGAACCTCAGTTGATCGTCACTATCCCACATGCTAGTGCGACTGTTCTGTGCTATCGAGGAGTGCTTTATGGATGATATCCTGAGTCGTGCGTTGATGTGATCCAATGATTCATTTCACGCTTCAAATGATTATCGTTTTTAGCGTGTCGACACTCAACATTCAATGAATGTAGTATGTTGTTCCATATCTCCTGAGAGCATCGATTATTCGTCAATGTTTATCAGTTTATATATGCGACATACTATCACATTAATGCTGAGAATATCGATTGACTGTTTGTATACCGGAAAGGTGATGTTTCGAATATCCTACGAATGCGCACTACTCGCACGGTGGGTGTGATATCGTAAGATCAGGAACGAAAGAATTCGCAGCCGGCGTTAGCCTATGGTGTCGCAGACTACAAGCTTGTCCTGGCAACGATAGGTAGTTACTTGGATATCCGGAAATCGGCGGATCATCTTCAGGGGAGCAATTCTTTCGGGCTGCTGGTGGGCTCGCTGCTTTTGATCACTTGACATTCACATCCAGAGGTGATGCAACCTGTGGTGATTCTGAGGCAATTCGGTTCCTGCTATGCCAAGGACCATTTCCTTGCCGATCTGCGTGTTCAAAAAGTACTTTATCACCATGAAGGATCGCACACTTATATCCAGAGAACGGTTCTATAAAACGACTTCTCAAAGAGAAGGAGTTGGGCAGATCTGAAGCAAGCAATTAAGTTATAAACATGACTTCGCTATTCAGGATGTGTGATAAATTCATAGGCAATCGCAGCTAGTCGCTTAGCATCAGTCGATATACACAAAGAGTAGCAATCGATTAGTTGAGGTAATTGACTACAGACCATGCAAGCGATATATCGAAAGATGTAGAGTATGACTGTAACCTCACTTGAAGTAAACGCTAGCATTGCGGTTCTTCTTGAAGCATTTGTATGATTTTTGTCAATTCATCTACTCGATTTGCCCCTTCGAATTCGGAATACGTTCTGGTGTCTTAGTGTGCCCTATTGACTTAGGCGTGCACGATCACAAAAATACGGAGAAGAGTGTGATGTTGATAGCGCATATCTTCCGTCAAATACAACGCATGGACGTGAGATTGGAACGTCACGTTTTCAATTATGGACACTCGTGTGCATACATTTGTGATTCTTGTACTTTAAGTGGTACGGTCCAAGGAGGACGTTACAACCAATGATTTCCCAAGTAAACCGCGCGATCCCAACTCCGGTGTGTGCTTTGTCATACAATGTGCTGTCATGTTAACATATGAGCCTCCTGATTTACAACCATGTATCCCGTGATCGTATATTTCTATGACATTATATGAACGACGCGGCTGAAATTGTTGAGCAAAATCGATCTGAACGAGCAGGATAAGCTGATACATTTGGCTCACTAGGCACAATCAGGGGCATCACCCCTACCTAAAGGGCGGGGGGCCACGCCAACACGGTCGCGCTTCCATCGGGTCACCTGTTAAGATTCGAACTCCGTACAAAACTCCAAACGTGTGGCGTATGACTTGAGGAGAACGTGTGTTGTCCTACCGATTGGAGCATGTTGCTAACATGCATAAATCTATACGAAACACACATACCGTATCCTATGTATACGATGGAATGCTGACACATGATTTCTACAGTTTGGGGCGCTATTGAGGATTCGGGTTTGGGTTTCCAAGACATGTGTCTGCACGAGCATCTTGGATTGTCAGATGAATGACCATATTTTGATTTTTGCATGTACGAAGGCAAGGTAAGCGAAAATGCACACAGATTATTTCTTCCCAGGCACGCTTGATATATGTGGTGTACAACGGGGTCATATCTATCCTCTTCTTCAAACCTCTCATTCTCAATGTATACCGGATGGACACTCGCTGCTTTGTGTAAATTTCTCAACAATTTGCAGTGTTGCACGCTTGCGGTCCTATCATAGCTGCGTTTATTTTGTTGCTTAATTCAGCAATCACAGACAACAACATGAAGAACTGCCGCTGCTATCTATGAAATAAGTTATCAACTGAAACCTCATCCAAGTTGGCATCATAAATTGAAATAGCTCGACTTATGCATTATGTAAAGTACATTACGAAAATACAACATTATCGTACTGAATTATATACAAGCCACACATGGCACTACATTGACGAATTAGGCGTAAAGAGAAATAAGGGCTTCTTCTACATCAATATTGCAATCACACCGGCCCACCCATATCGAGTCACAAAATTCTGCTTAAGACATGTGATTTGGCGATGCTGTACAACGATTCATGAAGAACAACAATCGCAGAAAGAAACACCGAAGATAACAAACCTGTATAAATCAATGTTTCTTGACTCAATAAGGCATGATGAGCGGGCATGACACTTCGGATGCAACAGCCAAGCATGAATTGAACGCCAGGAACAGGCGAAACAAAGTGTTGCCAACATATGCCAAAATTGCAATTGTAATCACAGCATTCACGAGCTTATCCTTCATGCTCATGTCTAAATGGCCTCTGGACTCACTGCTGCCATTACACAATGATGCTGCAATCTGTTGTGAAGTTGGCCTTGTATGGTAGCTTAGCCTGCAATCTGCTGGCACTCCATCTGCATTTAGATTTACATGGGATGGCCCTCTGAACACACTGTGGTAGTCTCCAGTGTCTTTTTGGCACTGTAGAGAAGTCAAAAACTTGAAGGCGCAACAATATGTCTCGGGAGTCCTAGCACAAGATTAACCATTTTCACAAAACATTTTCATGCAAAACTTTGGAATATCTGGATCATTCCACAGTGATTGATAAGTTATACAGCCCGTACAACAACAAGGACGTCCAATCAATCGGTCAACAAGAACAAGGACTTTCATGCAAATTTTTCGTATCACAAGCGCAGGGGTGGACCTGCTACTGAGAAAAGCTGCCAGGCACCAGGAAAACTACGGAGCAGCACTCCTGGGCTACTTGATGGATCCAGCTTGCGAATCGGTCGCAAGCAATAAACCCACTCCCATTCAATGTCTAGCAGAGTAGATGCCATCTTCCTGAGGCTCGTCTCCCAAGGCTGCCCCACTCGTTCACTGCCATGCATGCAAACAAGCATGACTTGTATTTGCCTCAGTCATAAACTGTGGTGATTTTATATTAAGTGAAATTGTACCAATTAATTTTGCAAGAGGTTAAGCAATCGACTTTGAAGGTTGTGTAGTCTCAATATCGCTCAACACCCACTCTCATCAATTGAAAAAGCAATGAGGTCCATCAGATGAAAAAGCGGTAGAAAATTTTCGTACACCTACAAGCGCCTATTGATCCATATTTGTCTCTCTTCACAAAACCCCACTTAGCGCAGATGCTGCAGAAGTGAGCCTGCTCACTGAATGCTGTACACAGTCCTCATTCTAATGCCGCTCGCGCACCACCAAATCCAAACAAATGTATGTGCTACACAAGTGCATGTGTACACAGTATCCCTCTGTAGTCTGAGCACAGGCAGATGTGGAAATACACACCTTTTCAGTTCTGGGGAAGGATTCACCAGCAGCACCGCATGCGGTTTGCCACTGGCATGTGTCCACAGGCACATCGCGTCACAAGTACAAATGCTTAATCGGTGCACGTCTCTAAATTCCAAAACGGGAAATTGTCATGCATGCAGCATTACAAATTTGCGGTATGGTAGTGCAGTCTAGGACTACCAGTCAGTGCAGTTAAGAATGTAAACAACGCGTGAACTATACCTGCACTGTAGACATACTTGTTGTGAAAGCATTCGACGTTTTTCAACCACATACGGTACGATCTCAGCATAATCAAAGCGCACCTCTTGAGCCGATCAGCAATTCGCTGGTTCACAGCTAGCAGCTCCTCTGCCAAAGCTGGAAACGTTGAGCTGCCTGGGCTGGCAATCACCTGCATAATGCAAAAAAAAATGGAATTTCACCATTTCACTCGGCATCAGTCTAATTCAGAGATCAATATTTGCACAGGAAGCGGACCTCATTCGAAAGCGGTCGTGGAGTGATCACTCTGCCACAAAAGGATGTGAGCAAGAAGGTTGCTCGAATCGCATATCTGAGTCCCTGAGGGGACTTTGGTTTTGATTCCTTAGGGTGCATCCTACAGAAGCTAAATTTTGCATCCGTAGATACGTGGCAGGCTTGATGTGCGGTTCCTTGGAGCAATATCGCCATGTCATAGAATTCAAATATGTGTTTAGTTGACGTGGCTTCCCATATAATTGGGGACATGACCCGTACCAAAATGGCGCGGAGCCATGTCTACAGAATTGCGCGCTAAGGTATTTTTGCACAAGGTTACCTTCAAACTCGCGCATTGCGTCAACGCACAGAGTGTGTGGTCCAAGCAGAACATACCTCACCATCCCCGTCGAGACAGTATGCTGATCTGTGAAAATCCATATGAAACAGACTCTAAGCCTGTATTTCATGCAGGCGGTTGCTGGCAAGCTAGCTCTTCTTGGTCGTGCACCTCTAAGGATTTGTTCACAGATGAAACAGAGCACGTCTGCTCTAGCTTCTTGGATTGAAATGTCAACGTTCAGACTTTGACAAACGCATAGAAAATAGAAATGCAAATCAAAACACTAGCATTGCTGAATTGTCTACAATCATTGTTCGTTAGGTCATCATGTTGCTGCGACTCACTCCTTCTTGCGTGTATTCCCACAGACATGTGTTGTTGATTAAGGGTTTAGGATTACATTCACATGTAACCACCTGATTCAGTTGACATGGCTCCCCGATGTTTTGGCAAGGGTCATGTCCCCATATATATACACGCCTGATGACACACGTCTGTGGGAACACACGCAAGATGAAGTACAACGCAGCAACATGGTAACACAACCGATTCTTGCCATGGAATAAACAAGAATATTTATATCATGATTTACATTTTTATCTTCACGTGCGTTCTTCAAAGTGTGGACAATATCTTTTTTATCCAAGAAGCTGGAGCAGACATGCTCGGTTACAACTGTAAACAAATCCTCAGAGATGCGTCAACAAGCAAAGCTCACACTCCGCAACCGACTGCATGTGATACAGACTGAGAGTTCGTTTCATATTGATTTTCACGGGGCAGCAATGACTTGATGGGGCTGGCAAGGTACGTTCTCCTTGGACCACGCAATCTTTGTGTTGACAAGGTACATGGATTTTGAAGGGAATCCTGTATACATATATAGGGACATTACTCATATCCAAAGGGCGGGGAGCCACATCAACTGAATTGCCCGCTAAAATCTATCGTTGCACAGGGTTCACATCTATCAAAAACCAATAACAACACATTTTTCCCTCCCAAAAGTGTCCTCGATTGTTTCTGGGCCTTCGAAAACAATGAGCTGTGCTGATGCTCAACGAACTGCTGGGAATGTGCATGCAGCAAGCGGCTTTTTGTGAAGCTTGCTTCACATCATCATGATGCTAGAAGATGTGTGGTTGGGTAGAACTGTGTATCCATTTGGTAACTGAACATGAGTATGGGTGAAATAGTGTGTAACTTCAGATGTAATCGATAAGTGAAGAACTACTTTCTAGCCTTGCGACGTAGGATAGGAGGCGTGAGGCCTAAACACTACAATGCACATATTGCAACAAAAAATCTCAAATTGCAACAAAGAAAACTGTTTCTTGGTTGAAAGAGCAACACACCGTCAGTGAATCACTTCGCCATACTCCCAATGCGTCCCTTTCGTCGCCCAAAAATCCACAAAACTTTGCATCGTACCTGAGTAAACATCAGCGACACCCAGCTGGCAGAAACATTACGAAAACACATGCGTAAATCCATTTCATTGAAAATCGTGTGCGTAGTTTATGATAAACGGGATGGTGCTTGACTATCAACTATTGAAGAAATGCATGCAACATTCTCTATGTGGCTTAATGTCTTGTGTTCTGCACAATCAGAAATCCTTGTCTTTGCAGTCCAGAAAATTTTGCATTTGACATTGTTTGAAATGATTCATATTACAAATCTGACCATCATACATCACCACATGAGACCTTCACCTCATGTGCAATCCAAAGCAAATCCACAAAGCTGTTTTGGGTGTTTGTTGTGAGGGCATACTGTCCAGTGCACATAAAGGCGATGACAATATATGAAGCCTCACCCCTCCAAAATGACTTCAAGCATGGGCATTAGGGCCCTGAACTGTTGACGGACACCTCCGGGCCACAACGCATCGCTCTGATCCGCAGGGCATAGGGTAGAGTAGTGGTATGACCTGTCATTCCCTGAGCATATGTGCACATCATTCTCATTCACAAGCACAAAATGCCAGACAAAATAAACAAATGACAAATTCACGTTTTCACCATGATACATCGCAAACAGGATAAATACTAACCTCTTTTGACTACGATAGTGTTTGGTTTCTCATAATAAGAATTCTGCAACACTATCGGGTATATACAAGTCCTTCCCTATGCCGGGAGTGCAACTGCTCCAGCTGCCAGCTGATTGAAGGTGAGTTCAGATTGTTTTGATTCGTGCAATCACGATGACGCATCAAAAATGACGCAAAATATCTACAATCGACTTGGTCTATGCTCACCCCACAACCACATTACATTTGAAACGTTTGCTGTTATGGAGACGCACCCCAAGCCACGGCGCCAGAGTTCTTCTGCACAACGCCCACCTCACTTGCCTTCAGATCAAACATCCCTTCAGGAGGTTCAAGGGGCAGCTCCAGCTTCCAATGCGTTAATGACATCGCAAGTTCGTCGGAGCTTTCTTCGCACTGCTCGATCGCCATGTTTAGGCTGTTTCGTGCTTCTCGCAGAGCCACCCGCGCCTACAGCACCGGACTACATCTCGAAGACTATAATGGGATGGCTGAATTAATATGCCAACCGTTGCATGCTAAAACAATGGTACACTAATCCTAACTAGATGGATTGAAGATTTTGAAGTCAACGATGCCCCGCTGAGCACGCACTACGTCTTTCTGGCTTAAACGTTAGATATTAGTCATCCTTTTACGGCACATTCAATTGCAAAGCCCATTTCGCAACGCGTACAGGAGTTCGTTTTGCAT
This sequence comes from Pyramimonas parkeae, assembly GCA_018697155.1. Taxonomy (NCBI): domain Eukaryota; kingdom Viridiplantae; phylum Chlorophyta; class Pyramimonadophyceae; order Pyramimonadales; family Pyramimonadaceae; genus Pyramimonas; species Pyramimonas parkeae. The sequence continues at coordinate 3,030 of NHOP01001283.1, read as the reverse complement.
AGCCCGTGCGAAATGACAATGTGGCACTTCAAGAAATGATGATAGAAAGATTCGTGCCTGTTGCAAAGCATCCTTGGCAGTCGGTGGTGGGGACAGCTGACCCGAACCGTTGTTCGCCGTGCATGCAGCTGCCCTTCTCACTCCCTCCATTCTCCGAATGCGTGCTGCATTCCATGCTTCACGCATCACATGACCTCGATCGTTGGCATCGGTTTGAGACATTTTCATACGCTTACTAGCGCTGAGGTTTCGGAAGCAAAGTTGTAAACCTATGTCGGACTTCACACGTTTGGGCACTCTGGCGCGGAAAATGATTGGATCATTTGAGATATCGGGGAACACTAAACAACGGGTCGTCATGTCGGGGATGCCCCGATCATTTGAACGCAGATTCTCGTGCATTATTCGAGCGCCAGATGCGCAACGGAGGGAAATCATTTGTTCGCGAAAAGCGCGTCTTCAGGTGGTGCGTTCTCACTAAGGTTGACTTGAACGCGATGCAACACATGCTGAGGTCGTTTGGGGCCTGACGTGCTTCACATTTGGGCCACCACTCGACCACAAGAGTGTGTTTGAGGATCTGATTGGTATACTCTCAATAACGGTGAATTGCACTAACTATACAATCCAGCCGATTGAACACGTGGGGGGTTTCGCGCATCGGATACGGATGCAGAGACAGGAGTTCCGGAGCACGATAGGGACGAATACAAACCACTTTTTGGTAATGTTATTTCATGTTAGGGAGGGTTGTCGATGTCCGAACCGAAAGACCCTACTGAATGACCAAACAAATTCATCGCAAGAGGCAAACCGTATTTGCATGTAGGTCACATATGAGGTGGGAACTTTTGATCCACCAGTTTTCATGGTGGTTGGTTAGGCGATCGGTATGAGCACTCGCTGATCGCAGATTACCGGCCAGCCAGCATGGCCTCTGACCATCGTCCGAGGCAGTACCTATGTACCTAACCTATGTCGGGGGCTCGAACTCGGGTTTGCCGCGTAGGAAGCCGTGCGTGGGAAGTTTTGTCAGCACTGTTTACAACGTGGGATGGTGGAAACATGTCTTCACACTGTTTTTTCGCGAATGGATTCCGCTGTGGTCACATTGGTGCAAGTCTCGCAGAGCAGACGAGTTCGTATATTCTTCGATTAGCGAGTGAGTGATCACACCAACCGCCCGAACAACCACCATGAAATCTAGGAGTGCCAAAGTTTTTATATACGATAACACTCCGAAATACTCTCATCACTTCCCTCCTGGTTTCCTAGTGCACCGCTGTGCGCACGAATCTTGAAAATTCCTTCGCGAACAATTGGTCCTGATCCGTCTTGGTGTCAAACAGCGAGAATCGGCGTTTGACCAACATTGATGTTGCTCATCATGCCCCCATCATTGGTGCATCTACTTGCTAGCTTGGCCATGCTGCTCGTAACCGCGCTAGTTTCCATAGCTGTTTTTTTTGAATGGTATGCTCGGAAACAATAATGCTCGCGTAGCACGCCTGTGAGACGGTTTTAGTTTACAAGCCAGTTGTCAATTGTGAACCGAGACTTCAACATCGCGAAGCAAGCTACGTCCCCCATTGAATATATCTGGGAAAAACAATTTGTCAACATCTTGCATTCAATAATATGAGGCAACCCCCGAAGACCGCAATGATGTTCACGGTGAAGTTCGCGCTTGTAAACGATCAATGCACGCACATAGTTAGCAACAAAAATACAACACCCACAGCCCTTATGACATGCAAACATGGAAGTCGTATGATATGATAATATCCGCATGGGTTTTCAACACGTACTCAACAATAAGGGAACCTTTGCACTGCATTCTGGTTTCTCATGGTATGAACAAACGCCTAGAATAAGTCTAGATGTCCGCAACTTGGTGGCACGATAAGGACTCGCCCGTAATCTAGCGCACGTTTCATCTTTAGCTCCGATATGCGAGGCGCGTGTCAACGTTCAAAGTGGTAACATCTAATAGTCACTAGGACACCAAATGAGACTAAGTGGTTACATCATCAATGGATGCGCAAACTAATGTCAAGGCTAGAATAGAGCATAAATTAGTAATTATCGTACAACCACAAGTATATACGGAGTTGCGCAAAGTATGTTTGTCCATACCCATGTCGGGCGGCCTAGTCGGTAAGGCGTTGGCTTGATTCGAAGTAAGATCATGAACGAGTCGTAACAGGGGGAAAGTTTCCTCGGCCGATGATTTACCAAAGGCCCGTTTGCTTGCCGGTCATCTTTGATTTGCGAGTGACCATACAAACCGCCTAAACAACCACCATGGCAAGGTGGTGGTGCAAGAGTTGTTTTTGTTTGTAACCTAGAACATTACCAACGTCTACAGAGCTAAGATTTTTGGCAAATTATTTCAATTGAGATTCACCTATTGATATCATACGTTCTGAGCGCTTTCCGAACTATTCATTTTTCACCACTAGCGTGCTATACGGTAGAAGTGTATGGCTTGTGCGCATAGACTTAGGTTCCCTAAAGGTAGGGAAATCACCTTCACGGCATTTCTTTACCCTCTATCTTCTCCAGATGCGCTCAATAATGTAAGAGGCAGTTCTCGCATATTCGTAGTCGCTTTTGCCAACTATATTCTGAAAGTTGTTGTGATAACATGTATCACGTAAATATCAAATTGATCGCAATGGTGAGCCCGCATATAATCATAGTGGTGGATTAGTCTCTCTTGGCGCCACTCATTGAGGGAACATAGCGAGTGGATATTTGTGATAGTAATACGCAGTAATAGCTACCGGTCACTTAGCACATGTCGATAGACATAGAAGGAAGAAGTGTAGGATTCGATCTGATAAGGCAGATCGGTGACAAACTAAATAGCCGCCATTATAAAACGTGTCAAGACAGACTATTCCCTTCACTTGAAGCATATACTAGCACGCCCTTGCGGTCATTTTGATATCCTCCCTACACAATTCATCACAAGCTATGGAGCCAGTTTGCGTTCCTATAAGCCATTCCGCATGAACGGGTGTGTAT
>NHOP01001282.1:0-11267 GCA_018697155.1 Pyramimonas parkeae | reverse complement strand
TGTTCATGGCAAAGAGAATCGTCACAATGACAGCACACACTCAGTCGTCCAACAAATGAAACCTGGGTTATCTATCTCCAGGGTGCATTTCCAAGTATTGCTGCCGTGCGCTAGCTTCAACTGATGTTAGCGTCAATGTACGACGCGTTTACTTGATTCGACACCTAAGTCTTTCTTGCAGTGAAAAATCAATGCTCTGGTGAAAAGAATACTGTTGTATGCTCCGGAACCAGTTCGGTGGTCCGACAAGGGAATGTTTGATTAACTTGTGTTGCAAGACCACTGAATTCATATTCATGAGTCACATGCATGTAATCAGTGTCATCTGTTTTCAGATAACGTTCTTTACAGTTTCCAGCGGTAAGGATTTCGAACGTAGATTTTTCTGTTAACAGAACTTGGCAACTTGTGTCATTTTTCCAACCTGATTCGATAATCTTGAACCAACATATATCAGGGCGCTTATTGGGCGGTTTGATGCAAGCAGAACCTATCTACTTGTGATGTGCGAGTCAGAATGGTTGTTGATACATCATCAGCTTGGGAAGAAAACTCTATCATCTTGACTCGAAAACAAGACCCTTTGAAAATCAAGTCGCCACTGTATTGTTGAACCCATATGGCATGGGCAGTCGAGATAGCCTGAAATGTAAAGAAATCGCTTGGTGACATCTTGATGCTTCTCTTCAGACTGCTTTGGCTACAGGAGTCCCAATCACCCACTCATCGGAAGCTGCGTGAACAAAGAGTGCCAGAGTCACCGCTCGAACGTGCCCTCGGGTTTGGCTCCCTAGCAGCTGGGCTTGCAGCAAACGCTGTTGGCGAGGCAATATCTCGATCCATTAGTGGGAAATCAGCGAGCTCGCGTGCTGAACACAAGCATAGTACGAAGTTCCCTGTGTGTATGACTTTTTATAGGGAGCTATGATGAATGCAGTGAATCTAGCTGCTGGGCTGCTTATGGACAGTAGGATTATTCATTTGTTACCCCGTCATCGTTGCATGCTGCAAGCAACCCTTCATTTGCTCGGCTGTACGCATTGCTGACGTGCACCGCTCAACATCAAAGCGATATGTGCGACGGCTTTCTGGTTCCAGCTCTGATATCATGCAAGTGGGTGTGGATGATGATTTCCCTTGTGCGTCCTGAAGACCGCAGCGTGATCTCGGAGCGCAATGCCGAGAAATTGGCGAACGAGCTCTGCCGTTTGCGCGGAGCAGGTTGGTACCAACGTCTCTGCTAAACCCTCAAGGCGAAAAGTGTTCAAGCTGCAGGAGTTTTTGAGAATCAGGGCGCGATGGCGTTCGTAGGTTGTAGATTTTTTTCAGAGTTAAATGTTGGGAACTAATACAATCTGTCAAGCATTCTATAAATTCACCTGATCGATCTACAGATGCTTAGATGTGTCACTTTGGGGATGTGACATTGCATGCTTGAGGACCAAATGAGTGCATACATCAAGTACACGATTACTTGACTTTTTGGGTTTCGGACTGCAGCCATTCCGTTTTTTGTGATGCTCTCTATTTTCCTTGGGATTGAACAAACCACCTGCACCAACACAATTTTTGCTCAATGACGGTTCAGTCATTCATGTTGCCTGAAGCGTAAACCATCCCTTGATGTGAGTAGAGGTGTTTTCTGTTCTTTGAGTAGCTTTCATAGTAGTAGATCTCGCATACAGAATGCCTGGCAACAGCAATGCCTGGCACACTTGTAGCTGTGCTGTACCTGCATCTCCAAGGCTCTGGAAGGTGCGTGACAAGTGTGAATTGGGCAGTTGAGTTATGCATCAAACTCCTGAGCTAATTGGATGTCATGGTTTTTTTTTGTCGTTGGGGTATTGCTCTGATGAGTACACTCATTTGTGTTTGATGGTGTGGTGTCCTCTGCATGGTTGTTCCACCCAGTCATTAGATTGCACCTAGGTACTCCAAGCTCGTATGCACTTTGCATGACAATCTGCAGACACTGGCACACGCTTGCTAGCGCACTTTGGGTTAATCTAGAAACGTTGTCGACTGCGCTCTACAACCTGATGGGCGTGACTTCCCACCCATTGGGGAGGCGTTTTAAACATTCCATGAGTGCTTGTGAGGTTCCTCCTATCAGAAAGTGCGTCCCACCCACTTCACTAGAGCCTGTAGGTCAGGCCAACAAGAAACCCTAGATTTGCTGTGTGCTGGTGCAAGGCCAGCACCATCTGAGCCCTGTGAGAAATCCACCAATTCCCATGAGTGGGAGACTCTAACTGCACGTTTAATGTATCTCCTCGCACGCACAGCTGGTACCTCAGCTCAGGCTACACTTGCGCCGCTCGTGGCTTTGGGCATTTTTCATGAATATTACTTTTGATCCATGCAATAAACCCTGTGGAACACATCCATTGTGATTTGAGCTTTGCTCCAAACATTTTGTAGGGGGGGCGCTGCGCAATTGTTTTTGAGTGATGTAGCACTGTTTATGGTGTGAACATATGTGGTTCGAGTCAATCCCCCCGCACTGGGTAGGGCTAACCTGGTTGATACAAACAAGAAGTCATTTTCAGTCAGGGAGAATAATGGGAAAAGTCTCCATGTTCTCAAACTCCTGATCAATCGCCTCATGACTAGCTGCGAACTGCATAAGTGCTGTTCTTCATTCTTCAGCAGTAGGCAAAGACTTTTGCTGCTGCACCAACTATGGAGAAAATTGTTCGCCTCGGGTATTAGCTTGAATGGGCTCACTTCTGTTTGAGCCCACAAGCTCCAAAAATCTGCGCATGCACGTGCGCCATGATGCAATCGCGTTTCGTTTTGCAATACATCGTGTCTCCGTGCCTCATCAGAAGGTCACTTGGTAAACCAAATTCGAAACTGTATGCACTGGGAAACGATCCCCTTCTGCTGTACAGAACGCCATACCAACCTAGCCATCTCCAGTTCAGCTAGCCTTAGGACATTTTGTTCCCAATGCGATTATGTTTTGTTGTGGATTCCCACGACGTGCTGTGCATTGCTGATGGTGCTTCTGTTTTTGCAAGGTCTTCGGAATTCGAAGAAAGTTTGCAAGCAACCCATAGGCTGAGAACTAATTCCAAAGTCACGTTCCGCCCATTTTGAGTGACCGACGATTTTGAATGTGGGTGTGTGGACATCACTCTCCAGGCTTGAAAATCGGGCAAATGCTGAGTATCCAGGATGAAAAAATGCTCCCCCCTGCGCTGGCGTCCGCCCTGGAACGCGTGCGCGCCAACGCCGACATTATGCCCGCACACCAGCTGCAGCAGGTGGGTCCGGTTGCTGGTAGAGCAGCCTGATTGATGTGGATAATCTGAAGATTTTAGAGACGTGCCATGACAAGGGACGCCCGGGATAGGGGCAAGCGTGGGAAGTTTCGAGTCTCGGGGCCCATGCCGGTGGAGATTTCAACTGCGTGTGAATGCAACTGTCAGACGACTTGAGTTAGAGCGACGAGAACGGCAAGCGTGGTGATGGTTGTGGACAGCCAGATGTCGTGGCAACGGTTCGGGCAACTGGGATGATTACTAGCTACTGGAAGACGACCTGCTGGCCAGCATGGACCCTGATGAATCATCAGTCAAGGCAGAACCTGTCAATATCGGGGCTGGGATGCAGAACGCTAGGATTTGAAGTTTGCATGACTACCAACATCGCCATTTGGCACTAGCAGCGACATGGATGGCGTTACAGGTTTTTTGTGATCTCAGATGCACAAACCACCTGGACATGCACGATGGGATGTGTTCTAGTTGGGTAATGGAATACGGCAGTGCTCCCGGACGGGATAACTCTTCTCACCCTGCAACGACCAGCCTTGTCCAAGCGCCCAAGCACAAACGACGTGGTGTGCGCAGTGATTACATCTACCACGCACGTGCATGTTGTTCGCACTGTTTTTTAATTGTTGCTGTTACGGCAGATGGACCGACTTGGAGGCACCATCAACCTTCAAAGATGATGTCGGCGGCCAGATCATCCGCACCGGTAGCCGATCGTGATCTAGCCTGTCCGTAACAAATGAACTTGCAACCAGCAGCAGACACTTCTGATGGTGATGAACTGATGTGTATCCGTTGATTCTATGACATATTTTGTGATGTGTGCGTACAATGCCGTCCATGTATCTTGTTTGGACACCTTATGGAGCAGAACAAGTTATGCAAACTTATGGAGTTAAGCCATGACTCAATGCATTTGGCTTCTCAGCTTGCCGATAAAGTCATATCTTAATTCACAAGACCTACAAACATGATCTCGCCGATTTCGTACACCTGAACCTTGCTGAGCTGTTTGAAATCCAGTCTTCTGGGGTCCAGAGTGGAACATGCTCTCACTGGAGGTCCTGCACTGTTGATGTGCATCCATGTGAATAAGCTTTTTGGTTCAACACACATGCTAGAAATAACGCATGCAGCTTGCGAGAACGGGAATTCACCCCTCAGATGCAAGGTCTCCCCAATTGATGTACCTCTGTGTCGATTCAACACTGTAATTTTCCACAGGGAATATTTTCTCAAGTGTATATGGCCATCCATGTAGCCACTCCCAAACCAGAGCTGGACCCCCAGCCAACATGGAAACAGGTTGAACCAATCAATGGTCAAGATTGCCGATGCAGGCACCTCCAATTCGGGACTGCAATACGTATCTAGCAAAATGTCACAACCCTACCAGCTGAGCAGACTGCCTACAGTATTGCAGGATACTGCATTGCCTGTGTCAGAAGATTGCTTGTGTTCTCGTGGGCCGGATCCGGCACTGCAGGTGATGAAGGAGGAGTGGGGCCCCGAGTGGCGGTCCCGCGTGCAGTGGTTTCAGGACACCCCGTTTGCAGCCGCCTCCATTGGTACGACAATGTCAGCCTGTTCTGTTCACTGTACGCAATGGAAGTTGCAACCAGGTGGCTCGCTTTGCTGCGCGGAAGAGTGCTATACAATGTCAGTGTTCATGGCGCTGCGTATGCTTTCACAAAAGGGAATGTTTCTGACATAGACTGGTCGCCCAGGGGTTGGATCTACTCGGGCCATCATATTCGAAGTATCATTGCTGTGCACTCAGAAATCTACTGTGTATTTCCGAGCCGGAGTTTCATGTCAGTTCAATGTCCGCAGCGTGCCAATTATGTGTTATTTGTCTTGTCAACACAGCTCCGTTCATGAATCTATCAACAAAAAGTTGTCGCGCACAATTTGCTAGATAGCGTGGTCGCTTCCTACACAAAGGCCCAAGCGCTTGGCACTAGGAGATACACATTCGCGCTCTTATCAACAACAACACGCCAGATGTGCTAAGCTGCAGACACAAAGCACCGACACTATTGGCGTCGTGCCAGGACAATTAGTTGGTCAGAGCAATCGACTCCACACGGGTGAATGACTGTCGACACCCTACGCCTTCAAATCGATAATAAGAGAAGACATAGGAGTGCTGTTTGTGTACTTTATAGCGCCCTCTGAATATGATGGTGTTGTGCCAGGGCAAGTCCACAGAGCGAAGACTCTGGACGGTGGCGAGGTGGCGGTGAAGGTGCAGTTCCCTGGGGTTGCACGCAGCATTGACAGTGACCTGTCTAACCTTGGGACTATGCTCAAGATGTCTGCGTGTGCGCACCCGCTCCAACCCACGCAGTTCCATGCCTTGAGTGTGTTGATTACAGTCTGCAAGCAAGATATTGCGCGGATGCCAACATCTAGAGAATTGTTTTCATGTCGTCCAGCGCCACTTGTCGCGTTTTCGGATACGGAGCTTGTCCTTGAATGGATGCTTTCATCTTCATGGCTCTAGCTTCCAGTTTTGACTGCAGGTGTGGTGTTTGTCGTTTTCGTTTCAAGTGCTCTGTTTTCGGGCGAGTGCTGACGTCTTGGTTCAACGTCGAAGTGATGTTGGCTGCAGTTTTTGCACTCGGTGCGCAAGTTCTGTCGCGTTCGACTGTCTGCCTTTTCACCACGGCAATAGGAACAATGCACTAGTGCTATCACATGCCTACCCACAATTGCAAGTCCAGCGCACAACAAGAATATCGAGAATCCGCGTGGTGTTGCAACCCTTACTATTGTTGACTCAAGCATGCTGCCACACGTATAAACATCATGTGAATGCTCGAAACCGCTTCACAAGTTCTGCAGCTTGATCGGCACCGAGCCATGTCCACTCAATACGCATTACTGATCACCTGATCCAGCGTCCACTATGCAAGATTGCATTCAAAGATGGTGAATTGAAGTTAGTGTGATCTAGGCGCGTGATAGGGTGATGGTGGCTTTTTTCCTGGACGGCTGATTCCAGTATTGATTTCCGTAGCACCAACCCACACGCGCATCGGACAATATGGGGATGGGGATGATGTTTTGTATCCCAGTGCTGCCCCCGGGGCTATTTTTGGACAAGGTGCTGGACTACGCGAAAGTGGAACTGCGTGCAGAGTGCGACTATCGGCAGGAAGCATTGCACCAAGCTCGTTTCCAGTCCCTTCTCATGGATGACCCGGACATTGCGGTGCCGTCCGTGGTGCCGGAGCTCTGCACCGGGCGCGTGCTCACCTCCCACATGGCTCGCGGTGAGCGCCTCATACCGCGGCTACTTCCACCCATATGTCGTACATCATACATCTACCAATTTTTTTGGGAGGGATTTTCTCCTGGATTTGTATGCAGGATTGCCTGTTGGTGTCAGTTTGCTGGCGGAGGCGTCCTGCTGTACGCACATGTTGATACATTGTGTTCCTTTTGTGAATTTCAGCCTGCAAAGACTCTGATCAGGCCGATGCGCCTTGGGCATGCGCTCTTCTGTTTGGAATCTGTCATAGTCCATCAGCTCTCCCGCTGACTGCCTCAACACGTGAGTTTTCCTGCTCCAGAAGTATGCGAGTTCCCTTTGTTCTAGCCTTTCCCAGTAACATGCCAACCGCCTGCGCGTTGTGAGGTTCCGACAGGTGCTGTGTTGCTTATGTCGATAATGACGGTGGGCGCTGCTGGTTGTGTGCAGGTGTGCACATTGACCAGGCGGCAAAGGACATGTCACAGGAGGAGCGGAACCGCGTGGGCCGCCAGCTGCTGCGTCTCACGCTCCGGGAATTGTTCGAGTTCAGGTGTGCTATCAATGGTGCTCAGAGATGCCAAGAGTGCGAGGGAGATGGCGTTCAACAGATGCCAAGTCTACCGTTACAGGTCAACGTTTGTTTCACGTTCCATGCCGTGTTCGTATTGTGCAGAAGGTTTACAGGTTCTGAGCCCTCTCCACAACACGCACGTGCGGTTCAGCCCCACAGGCCACTGCCAGACTGTGAACCGTATGTGTTGGCTGAAGTTTATGCAATCGGATGGTGTTTGAGTACAGACGCGCCTGAAGCGCATTTGCCATCGTTTGGTACTTTGAGCGCCACCGCAACAAATGATCGTCGTCTCAGCCTGAGCCAGCCTTTCCGCACACTTGCTGACGCTCGTCATCACTGCGTACCAACCTAGGACCTTTGTGAACCTGCAGAGATCTCCATCTCCAGCAGGTGTTTGTGCGCAAGAAGCTGGTTTTGAAACAGCGTGCTTCTCGAAGTGTGCTGGGATGGGCTGGACTTGATGGCGCAGTTTCCGCAGTAGATATGACTGGAAATTCAGATGATCTGCGCTTCGAAAATTGGATGTTCATGTATTCTTTGAGAAGCCCGAGTTGAAATCCTGCTCATGCGTTTTCTGGTGCGCGGAAAACGTCCAACAGCGTCTTCCGCAACGCATTTGCTCTTCTTGAGATTTCTGGACATTTTGTAATTTTCGCAGACTGATGCAGCGGAGATTTTGACATGAGGCTCCTTGGATACTACTTCATATTTATATGAAGGGACATGATCCGTACCCTAAGGGCTGGGGGGGCATATCAATCTGATCGTGCACACAGTATCTTGTAGAACACTGTGTCAGGTGCAAACACGTGTCATGTTTTTATCCTGCGGAGATCTCATCATCCCCAAAAGAACATTTCCGCAATCGATATTAATCTCAATGAAACTTAAACAATGTGTTTTTCATATGAAATTCCCAGCACGTAAGCTCTACATGCCGCTGTACCTCCAAGGTATTGTTCATAATTTCTTCCAAGCATGTGGGCTGGCAGCATATTTGATTGTGAATCAAACGATCAAACTTGAGATAACCACATGTCAACAAGGAAAACAAGTAAATGTTATTGCTGTTCTGACAATGCATATCAAGATGGAGCCGCATTATTGTTCTGTTGCGCTGTACTCCAACCTGCGTGTGCCACTGATGTTTGTTTTGAGTTTTCGTCCTCAATCTGCGACCTGATTTTCTGAATTATCTTGGGTAGCAGTAAGCGTATGACTGAGCCAAAATGAATTCTCACCCAGTGGCCTAGGGTCAAGTTATCTTACATTGCGGTGCATGACCCCAGTACGCTGAATTAGAGGGCGCATCAATCCATTACATAGCACGTGAATGCCACAACAAAATGCGGCTTGCAGGGAAATTGCACTGAGCCTACTTTTTGCTACCATACCTACTGCATGGATCCTGTAGGATGCGTCCGAAAAGAAAAATTATCGAGTCCCATTGCGGATGTGTTGATACGATTATCCACCTTAATCCTGTGCCTATGTGTCAACGAGATCACCCTGAGAACACATTTGAATGAAGTGCTTGCCTTTCTGTCAAAGCTATGCACACATTTTTACCTGGCGATCCTGGTGGCGGGAATCGGTTGGGTTCAGGTTCATGCAGACAGACCCCAACTGGGCAAACTTTCTATACGACCACGACTCGTGCAAGCTGACAATGCTGGACTTTGGCGCGGCGCGGGAATACGACAGCGGGTTCATTGAAAAATATCTCCGCCTGGTCATGGCGGCTGCAAGTGCGTGTGTGAAATATGAAACCCTAGGAGCCCGCGGCCACTTACTGTAGTCACCTCCTTTTGCCCCACCAACTCCTCTTGCTTTGTCATGAGAAGTGTTCGGAATCGGATACTTGACCGCCATTGAATGTGGCTTCTCAAAAACAATGTTATGTTTGACCTATCCTTCCTGCTGGGCGATTCGGTCTTGATCTTTTGTCTCGCTTTGAACTGTGAGTCTGCGCTCATCATCAGTGTTGTGTGTCTTATCGGACTTCGAGCGACTACAACTCCCGATGTTCGTGGCCGCTGCGTGCGTGTCATTGAGCCAGTGTCCATTTCTATACAGATACTCTACCACTCATCCATTGAATGAGACATCACGCGGGCTGGATACGGTCTACACTTCTGGCACGCAACGCAGTGTGGCACATCTACAAATCGAAGAAGTCGAACGGCCATGTCTAGCTCACCCCTGAAGTGCATCAAGCATGGAAACGGACATTCATGGCAAGTGTTGCGAGAACCATCAAATTATGGTTCAGTTGGAATGTGCACAGCATCAAACCCATGTACATACTTCAGCGCCATGCAATTCAGTTTGGTCGGCAACATCTGGGGATTATTAGTACCTTTTTCTCGGTCTGATACCAGTCAGGTTGAGCGCAAATACAATATCAGCAACGATTCCAGCTCAAAAAAACGAGTACTTTGATAAGGTTGATGGGATGCACGGCACCATATCGTTGTATGTCAATACTTTCCCATATGGTGCTTTTTCTGGAGCATGGCTGTTCGTCCGTGCTCAGCGAAATTGATGACCAGCTGGTTGTCGTGGCGTTACAGATAGAGATCACAAGGCTTTGTTGGATGTTTCTGTGGAGCTGGGAATGCTAACAGGTAGGTGCCTTTGTGCATATCTTGAAAGTTAGCATTGTTGCACCAACTACCATTAATCTACACTTCACGTGTTGAAACTGCTTGCTCGAGTGGATCTACCACATGCACTATCTCGGCTTGATGAACTCTTAATATGTTTTTTTTCCAGGGACAGTTCGATGGCCTTGTGTCAATCATGGTCTGAAATGCTAATTGAGATTCTTCCATGAAATAACATGCATGTCGAACTTTGGAATACATGTATGTCTCAGGAGATGAGTCTACGAGCATGATTCGGGCGCACACTGCTGCTGGTATGGCAATTGGAGAACCCTTTGTGCAAGACGAGGCTTTCAATTTTAAAGGTTCTGATATGACAATCAAGGTACTTCCCACGGTGTGGCCATAAGAAGACGAGTGCTTACGATTGAGTTGACCTTGTGTGCAGTGCAATTATCCTTTGCACGATGGGTAAGATACTTGCACCTCTTCAAGGCCACTACACTTGGTGTCCAAGAGTTGAGATCAATTCATATGCATAGTAGAGGGAACACAGCACGCTGATAGGACCTGATGCTGTTTGCCCCCAGACAGCGAATAACTTTGGCTTTCCCCTTTCAAGTCTCGTGTTTTGTATTGCAGTTCGCAACAGTGTATTCTGAGACAGCAGATGACAATTGAGTCAAGAAATGATTGGGAATGCACTGTCCACAGTATGTGTTTGTGATGTTGCTGCCGTCAAGATATTAACTCTAGGCTGTCACACACATCCTTTGTGTTTTCGGTCGTTGAATACACTGATAATTGTTGATGGATTCTGAAATTGAGCACCGCGATTTATCGGTCCGCGATTGTGAAGTTTTAAATGATGCTATGGCAATGAATTTTTTTTCAGGTTTGTGCGTATAGTCGTTGTATTCAATATGCAACATGTCTGAACCCGAACTTCTATTGATATTGCCCCATACGATCATGCATCTTCGCTAATTTGCCCTTTTCTTCAGGTACGACAAGAAGCCCAAGTTTTTGCAAAGGATCGACTTGTTCCCCCACCAACTGAGGTTTACTCGTTACACCGCCGCCTAGCCGGCGCATTTTCCACGTGTATTAAGTTAGAAGCGTGTATTCCTTGTCGTGACCTACTTCTTGAAGCTTGTGCAAAGCACACCTGAACAACAGTAGCCGTGTTGAATTATTCTTTGCAATATTTGTTATAGACGTTTTGAACCATTGGATGGGCTGCGCTAGAAGAGAGACGAAGTAAGGCCAGCTTTGCTAGCCATGATAGCTGTGGGGTTAAACCGCACAATATCAGGCCCCTGTTGTGACACCACCAGACCTGTTTGCATAGTCCTCACACATCACCAGTTGAAAATAGTGTGATACAGCGCTGTTAAGCGCATGTCTTTATCATGGCTTGAGCGATTGCATGAACGGCTTGGTTTTCTAGCAGTGCTGTGTTTGTGATAGTACTAGAATAACAGAGTACTTCATAATAACAGCTGCTAGCCACTTAGCCTATAGTTACATAGGCACGATAGGAATAG
>NHOP01001281.1:0-11268 GCA_018697155.1 Pyramimonas parkeae | reverse complement strand
CTCTTGCCCACCGAAAATGAGTCTCAGTCACACAAAGCCGGAACTCACCACCACGTCAGATGCAGGCCGAGCCGTGAGGCGCACTGTGAGCCTGGCGGGCTCCCCACCCTCCGACAACACCAGGGTGCCTGGCGCGACTTCCACAGGGCCCAGCAACGAGTACAGCAGCAGGTTCGGCGCTCCGTACGGGTACAACACCACATCCACGGTTGCCATGCGCTGCTCACCAAAAACAGAAAACATATTGATGACAACGAGTCTGCACGCAGGAGAAACAAGCAGACTGCGCAAAAGCGTGTGAAGTCCCCACGCCCTCTAGGAATGGTGTTTGCTATGCGCCCACTAAGGTCCATTGAATTCATGAGCAATTGGTACATTGTACGCAGAAATCCAAAAGAGTGGTTTTGCGAGCTCGACACCTCATTCCCACCTGCGATATCATGCAAACCAATACACAGGAGACAATCTAGCAAGCTATCTGTAGGAATTCAAAATGCTGACGATTGTGCAAATGGCACGCTTGAACGCTAACTCGATTGGATACTCCTGCAGAAACATGGATTGGGTTCAGTACTGTCTGCGCTTCAAAGAGACTTCAAGGTTGTTTAGGGAATAGCAAGAAGCACACCTTAAGCTCCATCTCTACTTCGCGCGCGGTCATGTTTGGGAACTTCTCCCATATGAGAGCGAGCGCCCCAGCCACCATCGGCGTTGACATCGAAGTCCCACTCAAAACAGTACTGGCGCTGTTGCTGCCAATGTTCGCACTCAGTATGTCTTGACCTGCACAACACCCACTATCGACAACGCGTCAAACATGTGAGCAAAGTCCAGTTGTCTACGTGCGGCCAAACTGATTTTTGCGTCGTAAAGGCAAGGTTCCAAAATGCAAGCCGCTCTCGCGCCTTGGTCTCACTTTTGCATACTAGGCTGATGGCGGTATGCCAATACGAGCGGACGATTGTCAGATGATGTGAAGAACATGCACAATGTGGATAGTGCAGCTCTCAAATTTTCTTTTGCGACGACTCACTTGCATGCACAACACTTTCTATTCAATTCGGTGATTTCAAACAATCCGTCAACACATGACGGATATCCATTGCAGGACGGCCGGTAATCAGATGTCAATAATGTTTCCCTACAAATGCAAACATGTTTGGATTGAATAAAAAAACACCTGTAGGAAGGCATCAGATGAAGCAGCCTGGATCTTGCGCGGGGCAAAGAAACCATCCTGACAGTAAACGAAAATATGCAGTCATCCACTAACAATTTTCGAAAAACAACTTTGTCCAATAACAACAACCCACTAGCACAATGTCGAGAATGCAACCTGCATGCTGGTTACAGGGTATATCGACAAGATACTACGTGGCCGCTCGCGTGTGCAGCACAACCGCTCCAACTCGCGCACTGGACCCACAAATCTCGTTCACTCCCATTTGTGGGAAGCTTGGAACGCCAGTCAAATATTATTAGCACATCCATAGCCTGTACCATCCTCGCTGTTTACACGAACGCTGGGCACAGAATGCAATCATCAACAGCCTCAGACCCGTTAGCCCTGGAGCCACCTCAACCAGCTACGCACGCACGTCCTCCGTCGCTCACCTGGGGCGTGCAAGTCGACACAGATCCCGTAGTTGGTCCACAGCGTGGCGGTGTCGGTGTGGTCTGTGGAGGCGACCACTATCCCCTTCTCCGCGCGCGCCGGGGACTCCCTACAAGCGTGCACTCCGCTGTTCCCAGCAGCAACCACCACCTGACACGCGCACCGCTCGCCACCTCGCAAACCGCCAGGTCAGTGTCCATCTTGGGCACCATCCGCGTCAGCAACCGCCAGGTAAGCTTTTGTCGTGATAGAATACGTTAGATCAGCGGAGTCCATGCGAAAAATCCACGGAGTAGCCACAAGCAGAAGGCACCCCGCTAGGTCAGCGCCCGAGGTCGGCATCTCGTTCATGCTTGCCCAGTTTACACGGTTCATGCCGCATGTCTGCCCAACAGGCACGTGCTTTTGTCTCCGTTCACACTAGGCCGTTGGTGTCGATGAAAACACTCCGTTTTTTGCCCCGTTTGCTTGCACCTCTGACAAATTCATGGATTCCGTGCTGGCAACATCTCACCTCTGCCAACTAACTCGCACTCGAAAACAACAGCGTGACGCAACATCGTTGGTTGTGAAGTCTAGCCTCTGCTTGCTGGAAACAATGGCTATGTGGGGAATCGCGGTCCACGCGTCAAAGGCTGATAAGCGAAGATGGACTAGTATGGGGCCAGTTTGCTCCACAATGGCAACGTCAACATCGCCATGGGCAACTGAAGCAGAAGGGAGGGAGGCTGTGGATAATAACATTATCAAGGAGACAGATATATCACAGAGCGGTGCACGGCAGCTCCCTGGTAGGACTCCTTGTACTGGGCAGGGGAGGTTGGTGTTGCGGCGTACCGGTACTCCTGCATCCACTAAATTGTTCACGGCCGTGTCCAGCACAGCAGACGCGCTCCCTCCGAGCGACATGCTCACAATCGAGCGAGCCTGTGGACCGCCACACCCCCACCACCACCATGTCTGAAGAACAGAAGCAGCTGATATTGTTGTACCCTTCAATGCTCCGCAATGCCACTTGCAGTCTTGAGAGGTGCCTGGAGCCTGGAATGCCATGGGCGCGGCTGCTGTGGTTGTTTTCTAAGTTGATGGTGTGTTTGACGTGCTCCGCCCCATGCAGATGCAAGAGATGTTTAACTACTCTCGATATTGATTACAACACAGCTTGATTGACTCCGGCCCCATGCCCAATACAACTTCTACAGCAGCAGGGTCCTTGCTTCTTGTCTCCAAAATGATACTTCGGATCGACAGGCATGATGGATAAGGTCGTTGCAAAGCCATGGCAATGCAGGTCTAGCAGCGCAGTAAGGCAAAGAAGGTTGAATGATTGACGTTTGGGGAAGCCTACCGGAGCTGTGGATCCCACCCAGTTGAGGGCTTCCACTATGTCTGGATCGTCTCCATAGCCATCGCAGTCCAGCACTCGTCCTGCGCAAGCAAACATCAACGGAGAAATTCAACCACAAAACTATGTTGTGTATACACGAATATTCGCACATCCAGTTCACGGGCTAGTAGAACAAACTGTGCGTAGTCCCTACCGTTAAGGACTGTATTACATTTGCAGAAAAATTGCTGTGACATTTCTTTTGAATGACTTCCAGAGAAAGGATCGTTGAGCTCAATAGAAAACAAAACCAGAAGAAGTTCTGAGTACTGGATAAGTAAGCAAAAAACGAAACACACTGAAACCCGAGCTTGCAGCGCCAGCCAGTTTGTCTTTTGATTGGTTTGGTGGATGCATCCAGACAATTTCTGATGAGTTCAACGCGATCACTACATACAGAACAAACTACAATACCGACGAAGCATACGCAGGGAAGCCTACAATGCGTCGGACCGAGAGGGTGTGAAGATTTATGTTCTTCCCTGTCTTTCCAGACAACATCAGACTTTCGCGGGCCATGAGTATTGCTATATCCAAGATATTTCAAGCCTAGACGTTTCGGCACTTCTGCAAACACAAACACCTAGTAGATATATGAACATACAAAGCTTTCGTACCAGTGTCCGACAGCATTGAAAAATAACGATGTGCCTGTTTCACATTGACGTGCAATGATCAGCTGGGTAGGCCGCTGAGGAAAGACGTGATACGTCTCCCTATATCAATACCTACAAGGGTTTTGTGCCTGGTACATAGGTGCTAAAGGTTAGGTGCAGCGTTGGTACTGTGGCGCGCAACCCAGTGTACATGTATATACAAGTCGACCAGGGGGTAAGGGTAATGACCTGATTGACCTTTATACATATACATATACATGTATGTTTGCAGAGGCTGAGAAAATACACGAATGGTAAAGTTCAGCAAATCGACTCGAGTAGGTACCCACCAATTCATGGAATCTCAAAATCCGCAACTCGAGATGGTCCACCGTCATTGCATGGTTATAAAGTTGTCCATATGGTGCCATTTTCGAGCAATTTGCTTCAAAACCAATTTGAAGCGGTTTCAGACAGCGCAGATTAGCATGAAGAAACATAGAGCAGTTTTTGTGAAAGTCTCTCAACTCCCTGTTCGTTCCCAAAAAACATTGCAACAAAATCATTACAACTACCAGGCCGGTCCTCCTGTCGTGACAAAGTGCGCAACAAAGTGAACACCCCAACTTCTCGCCGCAAACCAAGATTAGCATGTGTACGTACAGAGACATACACCTGATCCACTGGGTGGGGAGCGATGTTTTAACTGAGCCGCGCTGAAAGTTGCACCGGTGAAAAGGGTAACCATAAGATTGATGTATTCGATTCGAAAGCATGTCGCGTGATCTAGGGAGAATGTAGCTCATCATTCCCATCAGGATAGCCCACTGATCTGTGTTCATCCATTCGCGATAACAAATTCATGTGAAGTCAGACGCTGGCGCGGTGGAACATATATGAGCAAATCTCACCTCCTACTGACGGCTGGACCCCTGTCTGATGACGCACCCAGTTCCATCAATTGCACATTCATCGCCCCCCTACCTCCGCACACACACGCCCTCGTCCTATCTAAACGCACGCAGCAAGGCCGCGCACTTCCTTCCCCCACGACTCTCTGGCCACACACCTGAGTGGATCTGCACGTTCTTGGCCACCCCGTAGGTGAGGCCGCCGGTGTTGCCCGCGCAGTGCGTGCCGTGCCCGTCGCAGTCGCTCGCGCCATACTCGTCATCGACCCAGCTCCGGTGGGCCCCCCCAGTGCGCAGGCCCTGCAAAGGGTGAACCAGTCCAGGCGCGCTCGAAAACTACTGCAACAAGAAGGTGGATGGAGCAACAACCTTTTGTGTGATTGTTGAGATTTCAAGGGCTAGAGTACTAGATACGAAACCCAAACTTTCAACCTAGTTGAAGCGGTCGGATCATACATGGTTGTGGAATGACAGTATAGTCGCAATAACGAGCAAGAGATATGTTGGTGGCTGATGATGGGCTAGAAATCATCCGGTCATTTTCGACACCCAAGTACTCAAACAGGGTCTCATGCAACTGAACAGAGCAATAATTGCATCAAGCCTATACGAAGCAGTAAGGGAATGCGCCCACCACAACCTGAAGACGAACAATGATGTGTCAAGATTCAAGCAAAACGCTACACGGTCTTTCTCTCTTGACGAATGCCATGGGTCCAATGTATCCAACATGCTATTCAACAATCAAAAGATAAAGAGAACTACTGCCGGACGATATGTCCCAAGAACCGTAAACAAACCGTGCACGCCTGCTACAACTCTGCTGCCTTCAAATCCCATTTACATGATGCTGTCGGCTACAGGGTAGAAGTCAGTTCAAGTGGTCCAAATTTGAATGAAATTGATATGTTTCGTGTGATACTGGGTCAAAAACTGTGAAACTGGTAGATCTTGTTACTCAGAGTAGCCACATACTTGTGATACGGCAAAATTTTATGAAGGAGGTATAGTTTGATTGCGCCCTATACACTTGTGTAAAGGCTGGATCGATCCAGTCTCATGCGTTATCTGTTCCTCCATTCTTCTTATGCTTTCCTGTATATCGATACTCTACAATTACAGCAACTGCTTGCGATGACCTTGGATTGTGCATAGTACCCACATCTCAAGGGATTCATACAGCAAAGTGTCAGGGTTGAAAGTGAATAATTCACACAGCCATGTAGCCTTTCCTGAGCATGATCCAATAAAGCATGCGGGCATACAAACCCGTCCTTCGTGTGAGAGGCTGCACGACATGTTGCATCCAGCAAATACCAGTTTGAATCCACTGAAACATTGTTCACACCAACAAGCGCTCGATTAGACGTAGTCTCGAATCCTCATTATCGAGCCTGTATACTGAAAACTAGATGTCCAAACCGATGATCCTCAATCCCTCACAAAAATTCCTCCACCATATATCCTCAAACGTCTACACTATTGAAAGCATAAACCAAACAGGATCAAGGGAAGAGGTCGCAAGGCGCACCGATCCGTCTGCTGATTGGAACTCGTCGTGTGAGAGCAGCACGCCGGTGTCCAGCACGTACACGTGTGTGCCTGTGCCTGTCTGGAAAGACCCACCCCCCCTCCCACACATATGCACCGTTGCATGTCCCACCATCAGCAATGCAGCACAACAACAATACCACCTCTCCCGAAACCTGCCAATAATGAGATGGACTCTGGGAGCTCAGAAGGCAATTTCAGAAAGAAACGTGGAAGTGTCAGCACATAGTTGAAGGGTACCAGTTGAAGGACTGTGAATAGCAAATACGCACTTTCTTGTGAAAAGAATTATTTGAAGTTGCCGCCTTGCATAGATCTGCGATAGTATACTCGCGGATCAAGTCTCAAACATTAAGGTTCTTTTTCGGTCCAAAGTTCTTATTCAGTGATCCTGGACGCATCTTATAATTATTGGTACCCTCAGCTGAACCACATCCGCACGATGTCCAAGTTCAGTGCACGTCATCCCTGGCGTATGATGTAAACGATGTGTTTGTGCTTTTGCAAGAACAAAGGAGGTTGCCGGAGCGTCATCGCACCTGCGCGTAGGTGTAGGTGTCGTCCAGCACGTTTGATCGTTGGTCCATGCGGTCCAGGTGCCAAGGCACATTTTCTGATTGATAGGAGAAGCCTGCAAATGCTTGGGCTCCCTGCACGATGCCGCTCCTCTCTCCAAACTGGGATCCCACCAACACCCGCCAACACCCACCAACCCGACCATGCGCAGCCGTCATTACATATTCGTGCCTGTGAAGTTAAGAACCAACAGCGCGCGTTAGAAATTTGTCACATGACCTCACATTGACCCATCGAATCGATTTTTCGATGTGACATCTGAACAGAAGCAATCTTCTTGATGCGAATAAGGCATCATCGCGAAGAAACTCGATGATATACTTGGCAGGATGACGTTCCTTCTGATGCATTCACAAATTGACATACTTTCTTTCTTGGTCATTTGACAGAGTTTTCCACGCACCAACCCCGCTGAGCAGCTCGGGCATAGGGGGTCAAAGCGATAGGTAGGACCAAACGCGCGTCTGGTCTTCAATCGCATATCGTGACTGCAAACAACCAGTCACTAACGTGTACTAGAATTTGCGCCCAAGCTCTAGTCTTTGTGCCACCAGACCCCCTATGAGGATTTTGACCAATTCTTGAATGCTGGGATGGCGCGCGCATGCCTCAGGTGGTCTCTCACCTTGATATGTTCGGAATGGGCAAGAAGGAACGGTTCCACCTCGTCGTCCTCCATGTCTACTGCCATGCCCACCAAAGGGCCCATGTACTGCTTCACGCAACCTCCTGGTTTGAAAGACAAACGCATATCAGTTGGTAGAAAGCGAAGTTCGCATGCGTATGGCGGCCGTCAACGCCAAGACCCATTTCCAGTTTGACTGTGTGCTCTTCAGGCGACAGCCCTCTACCCGCAACCCACGGTCCCTTGAGTCAATATGTGTCATCACCACGGTGGTGGCAGTCAAGAGGGGGATGGTGGTGAGAAGGGGCGGGATTCGTAGAATTCAACAATTTTTCTGCTTGGCCCCGGGCCATATCAAATGCAGGTACTCCACTGTGGAGTCGCAACAGTCAGGTTGCATGCTGACGATGCTGGCCTTCACTCCCACGAGTTGTTACTGTGCTAGTTGAATGGTAAGAGAGATAGATAGCGGATTCAGAACACTTGACTTGCAAACATACATGGAGGGAGGGGAGCGACCACATAAAACAGAGAATGGTAGTCTACGTGCACAGCTTTGCTCTGCAATGCTGTCCATTTGGAGATAAAGATGAGCGACTCAAAATGCCCGCACATCACTCACGGTAAGCTCAGACGGTCAATTTAATCACTAACGAGGTGCACATAGAATCCCAGGCAAGGGATGAGATTGATTCTGTTGGTGATGGATCACCAGCAAAAATGGTTGGAAGGTCATCTTGAAGGAAGTTAACAATAGGTGGGACGCACCAGGGAGCTCAGTTTCGCATATGCGCTTCACTTGTTCCTTGCCCAGCTGAGACATGTCCTTCCAAACAAATATCCATCGCTTCTCAAGGGCAGCTGCGAGTGCAGCCTCCACACATCCAGATGAGTTTTCTGACGCATGCGTTGAAGTCTTGTGTTCACAGTGAAGGGATAGTTGATCAAGAATTTCCAGCTTCATGCAATCAATTTGTCTGGTTGTGGTTGAATGGGAACTACAACGTATTCACAATAGTTTTGCCATCAGGAACCCCAGTTTGAAACTACAGGTGGCAGATACCTCGTCGAATGGCTATGCTGCACACCGCGAACAAGTCTCACCGGCTACCGATAAACATGTCCAACAGTTTTCAAAATCCAAAATCAAGGGCCTGAAGTGAACCGCAGTCATGTTTAGCTCAAGCAAGTGCCCTATTTGCGTTGCATTGGAGATGCGATGTTCGCACTTCACAAATGGCAGGCATTAAAGGATTTCATTTCAGAGTATTTTTTCTTGGTGTGTGTTAACACATGGCAATCTTTGTGAAAGTCCTTTCTGGGGTAAAAAAGAAATATTGGTATGGCCGCTCGAGCACAAAATGCGACTCCTCAAGAAGCATGGTCACTTTCAAACCACAGTCCTGTGGATGTCGAGACCAACGCTCTTGCAAAGAGGCCGTCAGGTGTGCGTTGTCAGTATGTTACTTTATAAATTCTTCAAATGTGGCACATAAAGTGCCCCAACAGGGGCCCCTAATGGACGAATTGCATGCAATCTGCAGCATTGTTGGACACAATATCATCCTAGGACTGCAGATCAGCATATGTGTTCAGCTGTCCGAATAGGGCCTAGCTATCGCTGAGGGATAGTACAATCGGCTACGATGAAAAACGCGCCCGCCGCAAACCAGCCGTCAGCGTTGCTAAGGGATCTGTCAAAAAACAATTGCCTATCAAGTCTGTACAATCGAACCTGCTCTACGCTTGGCGTTGGATGGCACGTTATCGTTGAGCACCCACGCCAAATGGTCCTTTTGGTATCTGTGACATACCAACCGCCCCGGCCAAAATAATCCCTTCAATATACGTGTTTGACGTAGATGACCCGAAAATTATGCAATTTTGCAGGTGTGTCACTCAGCAAATTGTATGAAATGGTATTGACTATGGAGAAAACCCACTCTTGCGAAACACTACGGAAATCCTCTACGAAATTCCTGGCAGGAGCTGTGTAGACGATATACACCGAGTCTCTTCTCTAGCCTGACATCACAGTCTGATGACCAAGAAGCAAGCATGTAGTATTCGATTGCTTTGACCAAGAGGCTACAAACAAAACATCTATCATTAAACCCTTTGCTTGTTGTCACCATTTGTGGGAACATGAGAGAACTTCTCAATTGCGCAAGCAATAAAGTACACCTGGCATAGACAAATCATATACTTACGGTCGTGTTCAATGAATTATGGCTGACCTGTATACAGGCGGCAGGTTTTCCCGCAAGATCCTCGCCTCAGAGGATTCACCCATGGAGCTGGATTCTGGTCGCAAACTGTATTTATGAAGCATGCTCAAGGTTTGCCTCGGCTTCTTGACTTCATCCTGCGTTTCGAGTCGTCTGGATGTTACGATCGTGTCTTCAACAACGCTGTTATGTTGTTTTGAACGGGTCATGCTGGAATATCTTCGGAAACCTTAAATCCTGTCAGGGAAAGTCTTCCCAGCCTAGTTACACTTCACCGGCCTTGAGCTATTCACTTACTCACAGGTTTTCGCAAGTGAATCTACAAAAATCATCATGCAGCTATATCACACATCGCAATCAATGCGCGCGAAATTCAATAAACACGCACCTTCTCAAAATGAAGAGTCCTTGGCAAGGAAGTACCTGTGGCCCGATCAGAAGCATCTGCAGCGTTTGCTAACTTTACTGCAGTGTGCAATGGATACTCCACCAGAATCAGGATTGCCCCAATAAGCACGCGTTTTATCGTATGATTCATCAATACCGTGTTGAGCGAGGAACGACTCTTCGCGAGGGCATGACGCGTTGCGAACCTGCGGCACGGGTCACGTCCGACCTACTTCTTGTGTTCGGAACGTATCCGCCGGATGTTTTCATGCCATCAAGCGACACCTGGCAGTGGGTTTCAGAAGCCCTTACCATTCTCGATGACGAGGTTGAATTCCACACGATTGAGAAAACAAAGTCTAGGTACTCTGGTCTGCGATTCCCCACATCGCGAGAGCGAATCTATTTGCGCTCTCGCCGACGAAAATAGATTCGCTCACCATCTCTTGAATTCGCCCAACCATACTCGTTCCTGGTGATGAGGTTGATGCGCGTCTGCAACCTAGGCAAACAGAAAATGAATTGAAGCAGCGGATGTTTGCTCGGGCGAGTGGTAGGATCATTTCCAAAGGCTCTCGCCTAATATGGAGCTGTTCGGAGATGGTTGGTCCTTCAAGAGCCTGGTCCAATCGGGACTGGAAGACCTTTCAGCAAAACCGAACATAATTTTGAGGACAGGAGTCGCCTTACCGCACCGGGAGTTGACGCAGTTAGATGGAGTGAAATCAGTTGGGAAAGCTCGTGCAACAATACCCAAAGAGGTCGGCATTCTGAAAATGAGAGGAATGCACTTTTGTAGCACCGGATATGTTGATTGAATCAACACTACTGCAAAATCATTGAAGTGGACAGCAAGTGAAGCATGACGTGAGAGGTTCCTTCAGCTACCTGTGTTCAAACTGCGAGCTGTGCTTGGACGGGTGTGTTCAAGAAGCAGGTTCCTAAGTACAATCACTGTCACTGAGTGGGTACTTCACGAATATCTGCCGAAATACAGTCTCTCAAGACTAATGAATATCTGATATCCGCCCGTTTTCAAGAAAATGCTATACCTCTGCATGGTAACCATGAAGCGTCACAAGAAAATATACGAAATCCATGTAACGCTGTAATGAGCTCGTAATGCTTAACATGAGCCA
Organism: Pyramimonas parkeae; assembly: GCA_018697155.1. Taxonomy (NCBI): domain Eukaryota; kingdom Viridiplantae; phylum Chlorophyta; class Pyramimonadophyceae; order Pyramimonadales; family Pyramimonadaceae; genus Pyramimonas; species Pyramimonas parkeae. The sequence goes on along the minus strand of NHOP01001281.1, from coordinate 253 downwards.
TGAAAATGTGTTGTGAATCACATCCAAGATCATCTTCACCTACTAGGTGTACCAAGTATTTGGTATCAACTCCTCCAACTTGTCGGTTTCTCGACATAGGATGTTTCGATGTGTTTCCATAGATGATTATGGGAAGCAGGATATATATATATATATAAATATATATATATATGGGGACATGACCCTTACCACAAGGGCGGGGAGCCATGTCAACTGAATCGCGCGCTAATTTCTATCGTTGCACAAGGTTACC
>NHOP01001280.1:0-11275 GCA_018697155.1 Pyramimonas parkeae | reverse complement strand
CCGCAGGAATATGCTCAACTTCCACGAACGCAAAAGCAAACAGTTTCCTTCAGCAAAGGTGCAGTGGCGCGAAACTCTGGTATCCCTATAGTCTGTGCGGCTTCGGCGCATTGGTTAGTGATTGTTACCATGGATAGCCCGCATGCCTCGGCAGCTAACTCGAATGCACGGGTCTGTCCCAAAGTGATGCGACCAGCGTTTGCTGCGAGCCAAGTTTGTGCTTGCGGTTCGACCTTAGTTTGCTGTGATTTTTCCGTTTTGTGGCTTCTCCCGACCGAGCTCGCCGTCGCACGCGTCTCTCCACCTGCAAACTGGTTCTTTGGTGTCAGAACCTCCCGCTCTTCACTGAACGGGCGTTGCTTTGTGTGCTACAGGTGTCCGTGGACCTGCGCGCGGCCGCGGACTTGCCCAATCTGATGCAGAGCGAGGTGTGGGACACGTGCTGGCCGGCTTGGGTGCTGCAGTACGCCCCCGAGACAGGGGAGGACGGGCTGCCACGCCGTGTGGGCTCTTATCAGAAGGTGGAGAAGATCGGGCAGGGCACGTACAGCTCCGTGTACAAGGCGCGTGGTCGGGAGGATCATGCGGGTGGATCATGCGGGGGGAGGGGGGAGAGATGGTGGGATCGTCTCCATTTACAATGGATGGTGGTCCCGGGCGGCGGATGGCGGGCAGGGGGGCGCAGTGGGAGCGTCCCGGTATAGGATGGTGGTCTATGCCTGCCTTGTCAGCGAGTTTGTTGGGTGATGTCCTATGAACTGCGACAGACGTGTGTTCTGGTTTGCCAAGGCCTCTGCCCTATAATCTATCACCTCCCCCTCCCTGAACGCTAGTTTGGACGCGCTGGGTGGCCCCACTGTGGGAGAATTGCGGTACCCTTGCTCTAGCGAAGCAGCGCTCCAGTAAAGGATCAAGCCCGGCGGTAGAAACATGGGCCTCTGGACGGGTTTGGTGGCGGGCGTTTGATGGCCCGAAAATCCAGAACGACTGGGATTGTTGAAGTGGGCAAAGTCAAGGCGGGAGGCACACTTCATGGAAGTTGAGGTTGGAGTGGGGTGGCTTATGCGCTGCGCGCGGTTTATCGCTCGGGCAATGATTCGGGAAGGGTTTTGCATATGTAGTGTCGTCTTTGTCTATTGTGAGGTGCGTTCTTTAGTCAACAGTTCGCTGCGTGATGAGGTGTGTCGGACGAGATGGGCATGTGCAGTATCATAAGAGCCAACTAAGGAAATGGCTGGAACAGCGCCATACAGCAACACATTTGGTGGGACTTTCTGGATCTAATGGAGATGGTTTACGCCAGCATCCAACTGCACATGATACAGACTAGGAGTTTGTTTCAGATGGATTTTCACGGGTCACTGTCTTGATGGGGATGGCGAGATACATTCTCCATGGACCATGCAATTGGTGTGTTGACACCATACATGGATTCCCATGGGAACCCTGGGCAACGATAGAACTTAGTGTGAAGTTCTGTGGACATGGGTCCTCGCCATTTTGGTAAAGGTCATGTCCCCATGCATGTATATTGGAGATGGTTTGTATGTGTTGGTATAATCATCAGACGCTACCTGTCAGGTGGCCAGGATGGCGAATAAACAAGTGGGTAAGACACAGCCTCGTATTTCTGATGTGTGAATTCACGTCAAATACATGAATTTGTTACATCTCAAGCATAGTGGTGATTGTTTGCGCGATTGATATGGCGGCTTGTCACCTGATGGCGATCCACCAGCCAGCAATACCTAAATGCATATGCACTACTCTCCAACAGCGTGGGAAACACACGCCGGTTTTCTTGCACAAGAACGTGCATAAATCAGCAGGATATTCCACTGGGGATGATGAGGTGCGTCAGATGCAGGATATCTTTGGATCCTGGATTATGTGAAAAATTTCCTGGTTCTTGTGTCTTTACAGTTACGTTGTGCAGCGGTTCAATTTACTCCAGAACTGAGTAGGCATGGCTTCCCACCCAGTGGGAACGGGTTTTGTCCTTTTACCTATACTCCGACTTTCAGCCACCAGATTTTGCACAATTTAAATTATCTCTCACACACCGAGGATGACGAGCCAAGCAATGCCAAAGGAGTATCGCCATGGAAGCACAACCATAACCTACGCACGTGGGACAAAACTTTACGGGGGGCTTGGAATTTTGCGCTCAACCCAGTCAAGTCATCCTTCAAGAGCACCCCCCTCCAGCTCCTGCTGCTCATGAAATGTTTCGCAACACCTGAAGGTCAGATAATGAGGTGACAGGCTGCTACCGACGGATATCATGGTTTGGTGAGTGCTTGGAATCTCGCCCGTGCCAAGTTCCTCGACAAGCATCGAGGCACCAGAAGAAAGTCGAATTTGCGCTGCAGACGTATAAACCTTGACGTCACTGAGCCCACCCATATCCGCATCAGCGACCCACAATCACAACAGCGAGAAGGCTGACGGCTTTGTCGCCACCTTGCCCCCTTCTCCCTCCCACCCCTCCCGTCCTCCCGCGGCTTCAGGCAATCGACAAAACCGACGGGCGCATGGTGGCGCTGAAGAAGGTGCGCGCAGACGCGATGGACGAGGACTCCATCTCGTTCCTGTGCCGGGAGATCAACATCCTCAAGAGCCTGGACCACCCCAACATCATGAAGCTGCTCAACGTGGCCACCACCTCCGAGAAGGCCACCATCTTCCTCGTCTTCGAGTACCTGGAGCACGACCTGGCGGGGCTCTGTCGACTTCTGGGAGGGCCCTTGACAGAGGAGCAGGTGAGGCTCAGAACCAACGTCGCGCTTGCCGACGCTAGGGTTGTTGGTGGTCCCTTAGCCAGAAGAAGACTCGATTCCTAACAAGCGACTAAGCTGCGCTCATCCTGCTTTGGAGCCAAGGGTGGCCACCTGTAACAGATTTGGCGGATTTGTGCAGGGGGTCTCGAAACTGTAAGCCCGATAGGGTCGTGGACTGTACCACTCTGTCGTAGGAGCGCACCTTTTTTGCAACTGCCATGCGTCGTGTGTCCGATTGCGAAGATAATTTGCCAATCAAGGGAGAGGGTTTGGGTTGCGTCATCTTCATCAACACAGCGGGGACTGCGTACAGGTCCTTCCAATTTCTATCAGTCGCCCCCTCACTACACCCCCGCCCCTATGCATATAGCTTACTGATTTGGTTTGAGTCTTCGAGAACATGAATACACCGAGTCGGAGGATATCCATGTTGCCACACGTGGATATGTGTGTGGAGTCCTCTTTGTCTTGACTGTGGTTTTCAATGAGTGCGTTATTGTACCATTGTGTTGATTAATGCATGCAATTGCATTTATAGAAGCTTGAAGCTTCCCTGTTGCATGGTGACCTGGAACACAAATCGTGGAATGCTGATGGATTCATTTTCGAAAAAGAATGTCTATCAGCACGCTCTAGGATAAGATGCAACGCCCTTTTTTGGCACGAATCCATATTACCGAACGCAGGAGATGGTGGTCGCTCATAAAGTTTTGAGAGCGCTAAAGTGTTTCCTGATTTCTCTTATGATTGTGATGTTTTCTTGATTGCAGAACTACTAGCTGAGCAGTTTGGACGCTTCAGTCAGAATGACATGACTCCGAATGTGCTGATTTCTCTACTGTAGATGTAAGCGAAGATTCAGTATATCGGGGCAAAAGGCACAGCCTTAATAGGAATACACGCCATGCTTCAACCAATTTCCCCTCGGTGAGTGGTTTTGTGGACTGGGCGCACCTTCCTGCAGACAAAGTTCTACATGCAGCAGCTGTTAGAGGCTCTTCGGTATTGCCACGAGCGAGGCATCATGCATCGTGATGTAAAGGTGAGTGGCCCGCAAACCCAGTCCCTACTCCTGTTGGCCCCCTTCTGTGCCAGGGCGTCTGATTATTGTCGTCAACGCGAGCGATAGCAGAGGATGTTTTCGACAAGAACACGCGCAGTGGGTGTGGAAGTATCCCAGCCATACCCTCTATCATATCAGCACCCCTCCCCCCTCAATCTTCTGGGTAGGTTGCTTAAGTTGGGTCTGGTAATTTTAAGGGGTGTTGACTTCGACTCAGGGATTTTACCGTGTTGTTTGTGCCCTGACACGGACCCACCTCAAAAATGCCCCGTATCCTTTGTTTCTGCTGCGTTCTTGCAAGGGCACACACCTGCGGTGTACGCAAAGAGCTGCACGAGCAAATTTTTTGGGGGAAGATACGCCATTGCTGCTGGCGATTATTTCTTCTGGATGTTTCGGGAGGCCAATACAAACCTACGACAGCTCTCGACAGTTCGGCTTTCTTGAGCGAAACCCGGACACAAGTATGTGTGCAGCGTTCGAGTCTCTCATGGCATGTTGCCCGACACTCTTATGCCATGAGAGAGTGAAATGCCACTACAACATGCATCTCTTTTCTAGACTTCGGACTGGGGTAAGAATGGGGCAACAGAAGACGCATTGCTATGCAACATATACAAGGCCATGCCTTGGCCCGTTGCAGAATGATTGTCTGTCTCTGTGAACGGCGCTGCAGAGCTTGTATTACTTGCACTGTTCAATTTGACCGCATTCCAGACTGTCATGGCGCGTATGCTCTAGTGACACGCAGAGGGGCAGGTGATTGTAAGTCCATATGAGCAATTCTGTTGGTGTGTTGGTGTAGTGGCATGATCCTCACCCACCGGGCGGGATGCCTTGTCAACTAAGTCGCACGTCGAATTCCGCCGCTTCACAAAGTCCTTCTGCGTAAACTGTGTCCCAGGTCAAGAACGCTCGGCCTAGAATTTCGAGGCGCATCTTGTCGTGACCTTTGTGCACACGCTTATGCAAATGCCTAGTGTACGGACCTTGTTGTGTTTGATTCGGATCTGGTGTGTGCCTGCACGAGACGCTCTAAACAGTTTTCCGAGGAACTGCTTCGACTTGGATCCCTTGTTTCTCCTGTCGGCATCGCTCTTGGCGCTCGTCGTGTGAGCCCCTCCTTGTGCTTTAACTTTTTTTCGCCTGGTGCGATTGGCTGGCGGCAGTGCTCCAACTTGCTGCTGGACTCAGACGGCAACCTCAAGCTGGGCGACTTTGGGCTGGCCATCAAGCCTCTACATGAGACGCAGGCGCTCACCACGCGCGTCATCACTCTCTGGTACCGGCCCCCGGAGCTGCTGCTGGGAGCCATCCACTACGACACCATGGTGGACATGTGGAGCGCCGGGTGCATCCTCGCGGAGCTGCTACAGGGAGAACCCGTGCTGCCCGGTCGCACCGAGGTGGAGCAGCTGCACAAGATCTTCAAGCTCTGCGGCTCCGAGGTGCGACGGGCGGGTTGTGGTGGAGTTGGGGTTTACTGTTGCTTCTAATTCGGTTCGCTTCGACGGCAAGACGATGGGCGGCGGGATGTGGAGACATCCAGTTGGTATGTTCAAGGGAGGGGAGTGGTGTCGGTACGATGCGCAACAATGCTGTACAAGGGGAAGGTTGAGGATGCCCGATATTCAAATCGTCCAAAGTAGGTTGTTTTCTGATTTGAGGTCGCGATGGATATTTGCACAAGGGTGGGAGAGCGCGGCAATTTGGGGTTCCATCAAGAGTATCATTCAGATTGAGCTGACCCTGTGAGCTGTGGGATCATTTCATTTAAACACATACAATGAACGTGGGACCACGTTCCCGTGGAGAAAGCGTCGCCTGTGTAAACGATTCCAATGTGTTGTGCATTCGAGTGCGCACCGAACCTTGCCTTACGCATTACGTTTCGTCCCCTTTTCATGTTGGTATTTCGGTTTCACCACATTCCATCTCATTTGGATTCTCCCTGTGACAGATTGTAAGGATGTTTGTCCGGTGGCCTCGATCGAGACAATAAATTGTTCTTGCTTGCAAATGCTCGAGGGTCCTGCATTGCAAAAGGAAACCTCCAAGGTTCAGAAACACATGCGCCTGGCGGTGAGTACGGGCTGTTTGAACTTCTGTACCCGTTAATAAGGCTCTTTGCACGGAGCCAATCCGAAGCGGGGTGGTGCTGCAGGAATCCCGGGACATGGGAAGTAAGGCGTGGTTTTCGTGTGAGGTGTTGCTTGCAGGGGTTGGATCGGCTGAAGCTACACACCAAGGTGCCTTACGGCCCGCTGTTGCCTGCAAACGACGCGTACCCGCGCACGGTGGACACCAATTTCATCCACTTCCCCCCAGACGCCTTGGAGTTGGTGGAGCAGCTGCTCTCAATCATCCCCAGCGTGCGCCCCAGCCCTCGCCCGACGTGTCTCGACAGCCTGTTCACGGCTGACATGTGTGAGCGTTTTGGCCGTGGTTGCTAGTGGAGTGCGGTTCACATAACAGTTAGAGTTAGTAGGGAGATATTGAATGTTTATGAGAAGAAAGTGTTTCTGCTTTACTCTCAGCTTCTGGTGTGTCGCAAACAATAGGGAAGACTCTGCACTGCCCCTCGAACACCGGCTTGCCGCTCCTACCCCTTATTCATCTTTGGCCTCTCATGCCTCTGATTTGTCTGTTGCTCATCACACCTCCCCTGCACATTTACTCGTCGCATGCCCCTCATTAAAACCCCCTGACCCCCAAACCATGAAACTAGGTATAGGTGTGCACCTTTCCCAAGGCGGGCGGTTGGTACGGAACAGGCGCCTTACACTTATGGGTATTGCCCCTACTCGATGAGCAGCCGGGACAGTTCTGTGGCATAGGATACAGAACACCGAGGCATCTACTGTCTCGCCCCGTGCCCCTCACTTGTCCCGTGCTCAATTCAGGATCCCCTTCCCTCACATGCGTTGCCCCTTATTATTGCCCCTTATCATACCCGCCGCCCCTCCAACTCCCTGCCCCTTGTACTCCTCTGCCCCTCAGATTGCCCCTTGTACTCTCTTCCCTGCAGGAGCGGTGCACGGCACAGGAAGCGCTTGCTTCGGCATACTTTTCCAACGAGCCCCACCCGGAGCCGTTCTCGCTCATCGGTATCCCCACATCCCACGAGTACACCGTCAAACGCCTGGCGACCCGGCGCCACTCCACGGCGCAGAGGGACCCGCTTGTGGGGCGGCGAACCTCCGAAGCGTTGCCTCTGCAGGAAGGCGACAAAGGCAACCGGACTAGCGTGGAGGCCTCCCACTCCAGAGCCTTGCCCTCCAGGAAAAGCATCAACCTGTCGAGTCAGAGCCAAAAGACTGGAGTGGGCCTGCGCTCGGCGCCCTCGTTGAACCCTGTGGACCGCAACGTGTTACGTCGGCAGAGCATGTACAACATCCTCAGCTCAACCACCGAGTCCCAGGTGAGGCGTGAGGCCGAGGAAGCGCCGGAGGGGGGGGAAGGAATTGGGTGCTGACCGAGCTCTGTCAGCACCCAATCAGCGCGCCCAGTGCGCTTTGTGTGGATGTGCGTAGGCGCATGAGTATCAACTTTACCAGGAAATCCTCGAAAACCCAAAAGCGCATACGAAGGTACTGTGTATGTTGAAAAAACGGAGGAGGTGAGTCGTGAGCAGACCTTGAGTGTTGGTACCAGACTATGGGATGGCGCAGTCTCTGTACTGATGTGCAAGGAGCAGCAGATGTTCTTGTCGCGTATCGTTAGACGAATACCCTTGGATGATTTTTGTCTGCGTTTGTATTTGACATGTGTACTGACATGGCGCAGGGACTTTTAAATTTGCCTTGTGGTTTAATGGAGCTGATCTGTAATCTTGTGGACGTTCACGTCCCAGCCACTCGGTGGGGAGCATGTCAGAATTTTGAAGCAGGGTGGAGTTTATGTATGCAAGCGTTTTCTCATTAGGATTTGTTTTTGTTTATGTGTTTCTTGTGGATGCACAAAACAACACTTTCCTGATGTGAATGATAAAATGAACCTCCGTTAGACTTGCTGTTATTTGCAGAGCAAGCTGATGTAATCATTGCAATGGTAGAATCTAGCGGCTTAGTTGACGAGGCTTCTCACGTTGTGGGTGATTTTCATGTGCCAATGTGTAAATGCATGTACAGAATCTAAAACGACAAGGGCAACTATGTCGCCGATACCATCTGCTATGCTACACTACCGTACAACATAAATCTGAGAATCTATGTACTGAGTCAAACACACACTGTACTCAATGTTGTGTGGAATGCAAGGATGCACATCTCGTATTCCTGGAGAGATTCCTTTGTAGACCTTTGCACGTCTATTGATGCAGAGATCGACACTGTTTTCTGGAATGCAACAGCCAGGGTACCAAAACAAGCAAATGTATGTTGAAACGGAACAAGTGGCTCAAATGGCAGGCTCCCTGCAATCCCAACAAGAATGGTTTCTCCATAATTGTACATTGGCGTGATGCACAGATGGATTTGGATCAATATTCGCCAGCAGTCATCCTTCGTTTTTTTTCCTGATGAGTCATCGAGAGCTCGTTGTTCGTTTCCATTCTAATTTTTTTTTCGGTACCTGCATGCAGGTCCACGACCGAGGTTTTGCGCAGATTATGCAAGATCTATTTTGTTGTGTTTGGGTCAGAGACGATGCCAGCAAAGATACTTCACATTCATTCAGAGGATGATGAGACAAATATCCTCAAATTTCATGTATTTGATGCAGTTTACTGATGTTTATTTGCTGCATATGTTTTCTGAGTCCTTTATGGGGAAAGTTGGATGGTAATTTTGACCTTGTTGGTGTGGGCTTCTCTCTTAGTGGGATAGGCTCACGTCGTGGACGCGCACTGCAACTTTGCGATTGTGGAAGAACACACCAAGTACCCTACAGTGGGGCTGGCCTGGAACATGGTCAAGTTCTTGGTGCATTTTTGATATATTCTTTCCTTGACATGCGTTCGTTGGCATGGCAGGAACGATGCTTTTTTATCCAACATGCTGCAGGCCGACCTGCCTTGGATACTTCCATGCACAAAATGTTGTTGGAGATGTATTAGCACCCAGACTCAACGAACATGAACATGTACATGAAGCGAATGCCATACTGTTTTTGCATATATGTGCAACGATCAGCAAGCTGGTCATTCAGAGATCACGAGATGCGTCTCCTTGGATTTTACGCCGTACGATTATGACCTGGTGCTTGGATTGTAAGGGTCTCCTTGTGCTGTGTTCATATCAAACGCATGACCCAGTTGACATGGCTTCCCGCCCAGTGTTAACGGGCCGCGTCCCCATGTATGCAGACTATGTCTAGGATTGCACACGCATTAAATATGCATTCAATATGCACAATTTTTTTGTCAGACATGGAATGGCGAACAATCTTGTGCCATTCTGTTTGGATAAGAGTATGAAGAATCCATGCACAAAAGAAATGAAATCACGATCGGGGCATCAGCGCATGCGTGATGCCCAGCATGCAAGTTGCCCAGCGTGCTTGTGCTTGTGAATGTGGCCGTATTTCGGTGAACATGACATCATCATGCGTACAGCGCATCGGTTGTCTCCATCATTTTCATGGAATGAAAAGAGTAATTTTGTACAATGCATGAAGAAAATACAGCAACAGAAGCATCCTCATTGTGCTTTTTTTCAACAACTTTGGTTCTATTTTGGTGTGTTTCAGTGATATACAGGTCACCTCGGATCGATCCTGTGCATGTTTTGGTTGTTCGCAAACACACTCGTTTGGCCGTGTCAGCTGTTCGCAGGCATAGAGTTCTCAGATTGTGAGCCCAGCAGGCATTCAACAGATTCGACTGTTGATGCCATGGTTGATCATCATTTGAATTGTAATACGTTTTCATTCATGGTTTTCATTCATTGTTGTACCCGAGAAATCGAAATCCACAAATGGTTCAATCCAGAAGCGGCAATGAATTATCTGCTTGTGAAGATGATCACGGTTCTGATTCGTTGACATGTGTTATTATCAAAAACACCTGATGCGCATCACTGTTGTTGAAATTTCATTGGTGTCATTCAGTTTATCATTTGCCTAGGCCTATGATTTGGCGTAGTTGGTTTGCTTCCGTTTCAGGCAGATGTCTCGACATGCATCTGCGCAGCACACCAAGCAGCATGAATTTGTCTGGGTGTGTTGTTTGGTGTTGGGTGGCTTTCGTAGATCAAGCAAACCGACAAGCTTTCTAAGCAAGACCTTGGTGACCTGGACGAGGTTGCTCCAATGACCCAGGGAAATGCGCTGGATGAGACGATTTACGAATCTAGATTGCCATACAGGCGAAGATAGATTTCCCCCCAAGAGTGGCCTTATGAATGACATTGGTATAGCAACACCTACAATGTAGATGTTGACAGCTTGGCAACCTACGAGAAATCTGGAAATCGTGCGCTCCGGACATGGTGCGCTGCAGATGGATTGCTTACGCACGATGACTTACGTGTACAGCACAAGAACATGTAGTCATAGATGTACCAGCAGCATGGGAGAAGAAAGAAGCTTCAGCACCAAGAATTGTCTCGCTATGGTAGCAAGACACTTCTGGCAACGATCCCAGTGTTGGACACCTGGGCTGACGACATTGGCAACACAAAAAAAAAATCGAAAAACACGTCCTGTGAAGGGTGTGATTCCAGCGCTATATTTGCCAAGTTTTAGACAAATATCATGTTTGATGCCCAATGTGATCTACAGGCAGAGGTTCTTGGAATGCACTTGGCTTGCTACAAGGACAAAAAGCGAGCAGTTCATATGACCTATACACAATTTGTTGTACATCCTGTGTATCACTGAAACATGGTAATTGAACACGAATGTCTTGTGGCAATAGGGTAATCGCTTTGTGAACAACACCTAGCATGGTAGTGTGAGATCATATGTGCGTGAATTCCCGAAATTTCTGGCGCTCTGTGGCTGCGGTGCAGGATCGTTGTTGTGTGTTGTGTTTGATGTCATGCAGTAATTTGTCATATTTGTAACGAATTCAGAGCCATCATACAGCCAACTGACGTCATGATGTATGTTGCGGACTCGTTCGCTTCTGGCATGCTTATCAAAACACCTAACAGTTTAATATCCATTTGGTAGATATGCATCGTAGCTGATAATCAGTCGCACTTTTCCAATATCCGTGGCCCGCTGAAAATATGCACCTAATGGCATCTTGCATATTATATGTTATACTGTATCATGTTATACAATATCAGAACATGTCATATCATATTGTAACACAGTATAAAATATAATGATAAAGCAGAATTTAACACAATATAGTCTGACATCTTATTGCATCTTGTATCTTCATATCATATTATTTGAAGGTGACCTTGTGCAATGATAGAAATTAGCGCGCGAGTATGTTGACATGGCTCCCCGCCCTTGTGGTAAGGGTCATGTCCCCATATAT
>NHOP01001279.1:0-11275 GCA_018697155.1 Pyramimonas parkeae | reverse complement strand
AATCCATGATATACATGCTCATCAACAACCTACATGAAAGGGCACGTGACGTAGGACTTTGCATCGTGGACAGTGCGCACCTCTATCAGGTGCCCACGGCCAGTGGAAGGAAGCACCAGCTAGAGGTGAATGAACGGCAAATATTGTTCGGTCGATGGTACCGTGTACATATGCTCGCCTTGGCTCCATCGAGAACACGCTATAGTTGACTGCCTCCTATAGGGAGGTGGTAATTGCACAACACCGGTCCATGACGAGCAAGTGCTGCCTCGCCCTGGTCATTGACAAGTGCAGACAAGCTGATATTACTTTTTGATGAGAAAAACATGGATTGTATGCTTTCATCAAAACTGTGCTGCGTACCATTGGATGTGGCTGATGTTATTATTTGAGGAATCAGAAGGCAGTTCAGAAGTGGCATCCAACTGCGCTTTGTATTTCGAGCACTTTTGTCTGCTGGCAGCGACAGCCACTTGCAGCTTTCTTACAGGAAGCTTGCACACGTGAGACCTCAATCAAGAATACTTGCGAATGCCTGAAACGAGCAGTAAGGTTTACTGAGCTGGAAAGCATGCAAACGCGCATTTATAGAAATGAAATGTGGGTGTACTGTGTGGACCTCAAATATCGCGCATAGATCTTCAGGATTTGATTGGTTGGTGAAGGTCTCCGTTTAACCGATTCTGCGTGATATTTCAGTGATTACTAGTCGTCAAAATTAGAAATTGATTCATTTCATACAGCTTCCTGCGGAGGTTTTGCCAAAACAAGTCCTTGTATTCGTTCAGTTGCGTTTCCTAAAGATTGTGTGGTGGTCTTTGTCGTAACTCACAAATTACCAAAATCCAAAATCTGGTCATCAACCTACATGGTGGCATCTGGTCATCTAGGAAATCGCCATGCGTTTTTTAGCAGTGCCTAGCAGTTAAAGTTATCACAGGAAATGTCACTGTGGATTGGGGGAGTATGACGACGGCAATCTGGCTGCTGCGAAAAAAGACAATCTACACGTGTAGAGAAATCTCCGTCATACTTTAACGTACGGTATCGCCTTCAAATGCTACCGCCGAGGACGCGTCGTGCTTGACAGTACGTCCGTAGCAGGTTTGAACGAAACCTAGTGCAGGTATTCCAAAAACAATGCGTATGTCACGTTTACGACACCCCTACGGTAAGTTACGGTATACGGTGACGAATCCGTTCTCGTCGAAATGAGCCTTGGACAACGAAACCTTTTCAAGCAAATGTTTCGCGCATGCTGAGGGTCTTCCGAAAGTAAAGAAAATATCCATGACACAATAAATTTGCCTAATGGAATTCGGGCTGAAACACGAAATCAGAATAAAGTACCCGAACGCCTCCGTGATCAAATGCTCGAACAGCATGAACGGAAAAAAGCGACAGGCGTCACCTTTCTTGCGACATGATCAGAGCTGCATGCTGGCATTGTAGACGGTCAAGTCGATGATGCATTTACCGAACATAGCTCACGTCGGTTCACGGCAGTCTCGAAGCCCAGACATAAGCCAAGAGACCTTAGAGTCACAAATGGAACTCGAGGCGTTGTAGTCAACGAATCAATTGCCGGGACTTTGTTACATGCAGAAAAGAGCCATCGTTTCGTGAATAGTTACGATTCTTTGACGATATGTGACGATATGTGACGAGGTTGATTTATCACAAGCGCGTGCCCATGCAAGTGCCACGCAACGACAATCAACATGCCCTCCTTGGTTAGGCAACCCCTCATGGTTATCATTTTCGCATTTCACATTCATGCTGTCCATCCAAGAAATGCGGGATGGGAAAAGATCGCCCATCGTATCCTGAAAAAGAGGGAGGGACGGCCACTGATGCAACGTGTAGCTATCAGCGGCATTTCGGATCCCGATATTTGCACAGGGACTCAGATGCGATGCGATGTGATCGATGTAGGTGAATTCCCGATAACCCGGAATCGCCCGTGGTTCCATGCTAGCTTCAATGTTGTTTCGCTTCAGTGGTGTCCCTACGATAAGAAAAGGCGGAGGATGCAAGCTAATTGGCGGTGTTTCACTACCCGATAATGAGTACGGGCGGGCTTATGATGGGGATTCAAGCGAATGAGTGATGTTTCGATTCCAAATAATCCAAAGTTGCATCGAATGAGATGCAAAACCGTCACTCTTTCTTTGGTTCTCTATGCAAGAAAATGACCTTTCGTGCGATTGACGGTAATTCGTGTTATCTTTTCCTCCGATCACCACATACATGCTTTCTCGGATGCGAAGTAATCCGAGAGCCAAAACCATAATCAGAAACATCCTCTTTTGGAAGGGATGCAAAGGAAGTAATGATGATCCGATACCCGGAAACCGAAAGGGCCGCTGATGCGCTACAGAATTGCACATCATTCGCCTCCTGAAAATCTGAAGCCTCAGATGGGATACAAACTAACCGGTGAAATTCCGCGCAGCCAGATGATGACCATCGAAATCAAAAAAAGGAATGTGATGGGTTGAAGAGAAATTACTCATATTTCACCTCCCGATGATCCGAAATGGCCTTCCTTGCGAAAAATCGGTGTAATTCCTCTTGTGGATTCTCCGAAATCGCCACTGACGATACAAAGTAGTCAATATCCATTGGCTGCCTGATTTTCGGATAAGGCTTCAGATGTGATTCTATGCAATTGATAATATATTTTAGCATCTTGCCCGTACAACCCGCCTGACCAAAGATCAAGAAACGCGATCTTGTTGGCCGAAACATGTCGCTCGACGGAACGTGCACACGAATACACAGTGAAGGACGATTGCTTCCGACACGATCAAGAAACGCGCAATCATCATGAAGGCTAGGAGTCTTGTGTGCATCAAGATGAACACACCGTTGGCGTGAGCTCGGATATACAAATCAAGTACCTGCGTTTAGATCTTGGTTAGATAAGGTTTCAGTGCAGGATGTAGGTATGCGAGAACGGGTTCACAAAACCTGGTGCACAGTGCTTTCGGATAGTATCGTCTTGGCTCGGCGATGCAACCAGCCCGATGCCGTTCTGCTGGGGAGATGCGATTTTTTCGAACAACATTGTTTGGTGCGCGCAAGAACAAGAAAGCGCCAGCGCTCTCAATGACTCCTGCAACCTCCTTTGATATTAGTGCAACCTGTTGTGGAATAAGATGTGCTAGATTCGAATCTGATAGTATTCAACGATGATCTGGTTGCTTATTTTCAACGTTTTACGTACTGATACGCCTGATGTGTATTCACTTCTGGTAGAGAGTTTGGTTACTTGCTTAGTTCATACACAGTTGATCGGTACTTTCAGAACGATGTTTGGAGCCGAGAAACAACAGTTTCGCGTTATGAATAGTCCATTGTCTTGTCCGTCACATGGTTCAGGTTTAATTGCAATGCCGTTCGGGGAAATGTGGATCGCGCTGCCCACAGTACGAAAACACTCTCACCCCTGTCCTCCATGTCCATTGCTAACAAACGTTTGCGAAATGCGCAGGAGAATGGGGCATACGGGATCGGTTCTTCTTGAGAACAGTTTGCATAGCAGATGAACTTCTGCGGAAACGATGCACCTTACACTCAGCTTCTTCATGTATGGCGGTGCTTTTGTCACCTAACACGAGTTTAACAAGAAGGGACAGTGTGAAGCAATTTATAACCCCCCGTGTACAACGGCGTCTCGATGCCTTCTCAAAACAAGAGAGGGGATGGTTTCCGACTTTCATCGAGCGTTATGATCCCCATCCCAAACGTCATTCAACACCAGTAGTCAATAACAAAGATAGTATGGTAAGCTGAAGCCCACCAGGAATTCACACTTGCGAATGCCATTTATTCATATCATGATAACATGAAATTTATTGTCGTCAAGCAATAGATTATTGCTTATCATGCTCATGCTTCGTATTGATTGGATCCGCGTGGATCATGAACTTCAAGTGGTTACGCCAGCAGTGGATGCTTCTACCCTTGTTCAGATCATCAAGCACAACGTGATAGTCGGGACGAATCCCTTTCTCAACCTAATGTATACCCTTTATTGGTGCGTACTTTTCCAGATTCAGGTGCTTTTTCAATTCGCCCATAGTGGCTTCACCATTCCGGAGGAAGACTGGGAATTAAGAGTGGTAGGAAGCGTGCCTGAGTTGGGGAGCTGGGATCCCCGTTGCGCACCCTCATTGAATGTAGATAACGTGAAGGGTAGCTCAAGTGCAATCTTGTGGCTACCTCAAGGCAAGACAGTAGAGTACAGGATGGTCCTGTTCAGCACACATTCTCAGCAAAATGGTGTCAGCACGGTTCTATGGGAAGGCAAGGGCAAGCATACCCCTTATACACGTCGCATCAATCGCAGGTGATGCTTTCAGATTGTGTTGTTATTGTATCTTATCGGTTACAGTAGCATCGACGTTATTTTGCCGTGCCATTGTTCTTGAGCTGATTTTTGACTATTTTCGACTTGCAACATCTGTCACTCCATGAGTAAACGACCAATGACATCGACAATGAGTCCATCATACAACCTCCACCTAATGTAAAGTATTCACAAGCACAGCGAATGATGCCGCGGCAACCTTTTGCAGTTTTAGAAACTATACAAGAATGCACCACACTCACCACATCATTCCTTAGATTGTCCGCGAGAAATATTTCCATTGAAGGCATTTCTGCATGAACTCGGAATCACTTACGTTTGGTGTTACAGTTTGCTGCAATTCCCCAGTTTCATGTACATGCACTGTCCCTGCTTGAGTGTGCTGATATGTAGAGGTATGAATGACAATATGGGACTCCAATATGCGTTACCATAGCATGCATTAAAAGCACATGTTGGAACACTCACATATTGATTTGCTGGTCATGACCTGGTATCACTGTTTGGGCACGTTCAAGATGTATGGCTTCGTTTAATCAATTTGGTTCGCTTCCAAAATTATGTATGATCGAGAACTTGGTGATAAACATGCGGAACAGTGTCAATGTTATCATGCCGATCATTTTGTGGCTACAGGAGTGAATTTCAGCTTTTTCAGTCGTAACCCACCTCCTGATAAGTTACAAGGTAGACCAAGGAGGGGCTTCAATTTTCTATGCACATGGTTAGACCAAGTTCAGAAATTCATTGCCTGGGGCATCATTGTGATTCACGAGTGTATTTCTCCCACAACCGCCTGTAGATATCCGGATGTTGTTCCATTGATGTTTTAATGTTGGATTGCATATTTGATAGGACTTTCACATGATTCGCATAGGGTCTGTCTTCAAGAGCCGAGTCATTACCGGGTAACCAGTGCTTCAGCCAATGATCAACGGCCGCGCTAGCTGTGGGCCATATTTGATTTGCGAGTGATCATGCCAAGAATTTATCATGGTATGTGGTGGTTCCATGAGATACTCACAGCAACAGGACTTTCACAGTGCTGGTGAAAATGGTCATGGCAGCCGTCGCAGCACCAAAAATAAAATTGTGAAGACAATCACTTAAGTCGCAGTTCTTGCAGCACTAGAAGCGTCCTCACAACGACAAAGTAAAGGGTCATAGGCTCTGTTGTGGCCAACTCGGGATGGCAATCAATGATGATAAGGATACAGCAGCTATGGTGCTATTGAAATTAGTCGACATGTTTCAAACTAGAGTATGTGCGTATGTCCTGAGACGCGACTCTAAACAAAACAACACAAAACAGTCTCAGCATTTCTGGAGTTGACTATTGAAACATTAGAATATCAGCCTAGACTCGGTATGTTGAGTTTTTCAGAAATCTAAATGCGCTGGAACATTCACCGTGCACACCTTATGGGAACCCAACCCGCATCCTTCGACAAGATAATGCGTCTGTGGCTTCTTGTGTATCATATACCATTCGATATGCGTTGGCAAGTGCATTCTCCTTGGTGGATATTAGCAGCGTCCATGTTCTGCAGCGATGATCCTCGTAGCTTAAAGGGCAGCATATTCACTTCTGATAATTTAATGCTAGCTGCAGTAATGGAAGCAGGGATTGTGCCATACTTGTTGGTGGATGTTAATTTTACGAATTATCACATCGTGTTATTTGTAGTGGAAGCGATGATTCTTTGTGATCTCTTCATAATGAAAGTTGACAATCAGAGGTGCAGAAATGGTATCAGCAGTGTTGGCAATGTACGTTGTAGCTTCTGTATCAGTGGTATTGATTTGTGATATCTATGGTGCTAGAAGCACAAGTGGTGGTCAGAGTAAAAATGGTATTCCTGATTGTTTTTTTTCAAGGTACCAGCAATCTGAACGGCTGTGCTG
Source organism: Pyramimonas parkeae (assembly GCA_018697155.1). Lineage (NCBI taxonomy): Eukaryota > Viridiplantae > Chlorophyta > Pyramimonadophyceae > Pyramimonadales > Pyramimonadaceae > Pyramimonas > Pyramimonas parkeae. The sequence continues at coordinate 4,995 of NHOP01001279.1, read as the reverse complement.
TTTCACGGACCTTCGGCTGCAGATACCAACCAAGCATAAAACTGCAGACCTCCATGTTCAAGTTGCGCAGCAGATCTAGCCCGATCACCACAAGGGTGGCCTTTGTAGTGCGCAAGAAACTGTGGTCAAGGACCAAGATGTATCTCGCTTTGAACGCGCGGAACAGCGAGTCACATCAAGCCCCTCTGGAGATGAAGTGGAGGAGAGGTGACGTGTGGAGCGTTGAAGCCGACATTGCCATAGGGTGCGCCCGATAACCAAACTTTGATGTTCATGTGTTGGCCGTATGGGGTACCATATGCTCTTAATGACTTTGTTGTAGTTCTAGGGCACAGGTTTGGACTCGTGGCGGGGAAAGTGGTTAACTCAGTTGTGGCAATATATGTTGGAGAAGGTCATGCTGACAAGTCTACAGCCAGTAGTTGGTGCCTATTGAAATGTTCAAGTTGAATGTTGAATTCATCCGCAAAAGCAGTGGCTAGTTGTGCTTCATGCGTGTATTCATTCTCGTAAAACACACCTTTGAGATTGCTTTTGGGCTGGAATACGACAATTTTGGTTCAAACCGTAGCCGTTTGTACATGTTCGTGGTGGCTTTTTCATGCAGTACATATTGCAACAACCCAGAGTTGCCCACAGATGGTTCGTAACAAGCAACTGGAATCGCATGTTGACATCACAGATTTTCTGTCCACGATGTCAAGCGCACACTTGACCTAAGAAACTGCTGGTTGTGTTTCTGATTCGGTGGATATATTGATGGTTTTGGGTTTTCGATAAAATGCAATGCTGAACTCCAGTGCAAGGATGATGTTGTCACGTGGCCACTTGTGTATCTGGGTTGGCTTGAAACAACGTTGTCACCCAGCCCCACTGTTGCCCACCGATCCAAGTATACATTAAGCTGCTCGATTTTGAATTCACTCATGCAGGATTGATATTTGTCCCGCGTGAATATTTCATGCGAGCTTCTCGGCCTCCATGATATATGTCAATGTGTGCTCTCTGAGTTTGCACACATTGACATATGTGTGACATGCATGACTGCGGCTTGTTAAGGTTTGAGCTTTTGTTGGTTGTTATAAGACTGTATTGGTTTTGCTGCAGCACTTCTGCATCTGTGTGCCTCACGTAGCATACCGCCCTGTATCTGAGTCACGCTCCAGCCACTGAGTGTTGTGCGATTATCATGCGTCGGAAACCTTCCTGAACCTTCACTCTATCTCGGGCGTTTTTGCTCTCAAGCTTTTTGCAAGACGTGCGCAAAAATGCGTGCATTGAAAGTCACCTTAGGTAATGGCAGACCGAGGGCGCAAGCTCGTTTGGTTGAAGAACTCGACCTGTTGCTCTGTGGTGGAGTATGACTGAATGTCTGGCGTGCGCTGATGCGCGCAGGGAGACGGTGGACATGACCCTGATGCTGCAAAACGACGCCCACTTGGTGGAGTGGGAACCGACGGTGTGCCGCTACTTGCGCGTGGAGCGGGACGCGGATGCGGCGCTTGCTGAGCGGTACTGCCAGAGAAGGCACCGCAGGCGGTTGGACGAGGTGCACCTGGTGTGGGGGGAGGGCGGCCAGGTGCTGCCGATGACGCGGCGGGAGGGACGGCGCGCACTCTCCGTCGCAAAGGCGTCACTGCTGCAGCCCGAGGCTCCCAGTGCAGCCCCAGCCAAGGCTAGCGCCCAGCAGATTGTATTTCTCGTGGATTGTTGTTCTTTCTCTGAGCTCCTTGCCTGGGTTGTCGAGCTTCGATGGCAGGATATGTTTCAAAAGGGATGTAGATGCGGCGGGCAACAGCAGTGCTGGTTGTTGTTGCATCTGTCGCTTGCACCTTCAGCTGTTGGGACATTTCATTCCCTACGATACTACGTCACCAGCAAAACGCAGTTGTACTCATTTCTTTCCCCATGAACTGCACTTTCTTTGTCAGGCTACTGTATGCTGCTTTCACAGAGATGGAAGGTGACATGATGTGATTCTATTGACCAAGTGATCGCTAATCGGTTTGTGCTTCTGCACACATACCAAACACGGAAAGCCACCCATGGTGAATGTTGTATCCGGGCTTGAAGACTAGCCCTCTGATGGCAGAGTGCCAAGGGGTTTGATGCAACGCGTATTATCTGCAGGGGAATGATTGATTTCGGTATTGTGTTCATCGATTTCAGATCCCCTTAGTTTCAATAGGAAGACAGACGTGGAAAGCTGAATGATCACGATGATATTCTTGGGTTCATTTTGTGTGTTGACTACTTTCAGGTGTGTTGATGTATTTCTTGGTACGTGGGGATCGTATACAGTTCGGTTGCTTATGTATGTGTGCTAAAATAGGATACTTGGATGCGATGAACAACAGGTGCAGAAGCGGGGCGCTCTGGAGACCATGATGCTGCGGGACCTTCCGGAGTACTTTGAGCATTACCTAGGCATTAAGTCGCAAAGGTGATACAACGTACATCCATGTGAAAAGCACAATTTGTCGAATGGCTCATATCACTGACTGTCTGTGCTTGTCTACCTATGTTTTTTTCGCAGCTGCAATCCCCAGTGCATGCTGAATCTATTTGTGTGCTGTACTAGAATCAAGTGTTCTTTTTGTGGGAGGCGCCCGCCAACATGAATGAATTCAGAAGTGATTCCGCCCACACTATCTGCTGTCACGCTTCGCGTTCGCAAGCAAATATTTCAATGTCGGGCTCACACATGACATGTGTCTCATGGATTGGACGATTCTCTGGCCTGTTCCTTTCATCTCTGAGGCGGCTCGAGAGGTTTCGCTGCGGTGCAGGGCGCATCTTGGAGAGAAGGTGCAGACGGAGGCGGGTGCGTTTCTTGTGGACATGTGGACGGAGGGCCCAGCGTGCGTGCTGGTGTGTGAGTGCGACGAAGACGACCACCGCACCTACTCCCTGCGCGCGGAGTCCCGGCGCATGTTCCTGCTCTCTGCAGCGCTGGAGGCTCGCACCGGCAAGCCAGTAGTGTTTCTACGTCTCGGAGTGAGAACCGCAAAGTGTGTCCTCCACACCGGGCAGGGATGGGGGCAGGGATTGGTGCAGAGTTCAGTAGCATAGATTTCCAGGGTCTTCATAGGAATGTTTGCTTCTCAATTTAAATGTATGTTCTTGTGTAGGTCAACTGAGGTAGGAGTAAGCAACTGGTGAATCATATTGAGTGCAGTGTTTGGTTTGCTTAGCATGGATCGAGAATTGTCACATGCCATCATGGAATAAACGTTCCATTCCGTGCTGTTGCAGATGTTCTTGGCCTGGTGGTTCTGTTATCTCTCTGGATCAACCCATCTCGGGTGGCTCGGTTTGTGTGTGCATGACAGCATCTCTGCATGGGCCATGCCAATCGTACATTAGGTCCCTAGAAACTTTGTATCTGTTTGTGGATTGCATTGTGGTGTTTTTTGACTTGGGGGGTGCTGCATGTGCGTATGAATCCTAGGGTCTCACTTTTTGTATTCCTTTCTTCCGTTAAGGGACGACCCACAAGCACTTTATGATGTGCCATTCCACACTGTATAAAATAGGTCATCATCCTGCGGGGAATTTGTGTGAAATACACTAAGCTTCAGGATGCATGTCACTATTGGCAAGTCTTCAGCAGACGTGCACAGGAGATGACTGCCATTGAATGCATGCTGATACCTGCAGCATGTCAACGTTGCGAATTTTATAGGTCTGGCTGTCGCAGACAGGCAGGACCAAGTAGACCGCATGATTGAGGTGTACATTACATTGTGTTTATTTGATGGACTGCTAATCATCTTTTTTGTGCATGGCTTTCTCACATGGAACTGCAGGGACAAGATGAGCGAAGTGAAGGAGATGATTCTAAAGCGCCAGTGGGAGGCGGTCACAAATGCGTACATAGATTGCAATAATCCCCCTGAGATGGGACGTTTTAGAGTAAGGTACATCGGATATCACAACTCCAAGATGTACATACAGGGTGAGAAGTGTTCTGACATTCGACGACACTAGTTTATTGCACAAGGCTCAGATGTTGACTGGTTGAAATCCTGCAGCACTGGAGTGCAATACTGGAGTGCAGGGCCAGTTTCCAAGCTCAAACATCGTGACAATATCTATGTTTCAGCTTTGGATCAGACAATATTCATCCCGTATGGTTAGTCGGTTTGCGTGGGTACCGAATCGTACCAATTACGATCTTCCAGATATCATGCCACTAGAAGTTGTATAGAGCACTAGCGCCCCGTTTCTCCCGTACCAAAATGAGGAAAAGGATATGGAACAGTACCAATCCTTCATAATGTTGAATACGAGATTTGTGTTGAAACAAGCAGCCAAGTCACAATAACAAGAGTTCTCAATGTTCATGCTGGCTGTGTTTCGGTACCATTGAAACTCGCGGTATTTGATTGAGAACGTTTGTAATTTATGCGCGAAAGATAGCAACCTGAGTTTCCATTCAAAATTCCTTTGGGGATGATGATGCATTACCTATTCGAAATCATCATGTGTGATAGTGTGATAAGTCGTATCTGGTGATATCGGATTGGGGCGGCAGTGTGTGCTAGCGTATACTCAAAGTGAGCCGATGGAAGAGTTTGTTTGTACGCCTTTCACAGTGGCGGCTGTACGGTTAATAATCAATCTATTGGCTTATCAGATCAAATACTATTCTGTTCCCATCGTACATCTGTACCTCAGGCTATCTGGCTAGCAGCTATTTTCAAGTGCCATATCATCCTTGTACTATCACACACCCTTTAATATCAAAGTCACCTATTCTATTGCGTCGTCTTATTCCATTGGCCTTTCTTGGTCTTGTAGAAGCTTTTGGGTGAAGTACCTGTGCTTTATGTTGTCGAAAGCCTTTGTCATAATATCAGCAACATTTTCCTCTGAGCTGATGTACTTCAGCTTGATAATGCCTTTGTTATTGTAGTCTCTGATCATGTGGTACCGAAGATCGATATGCTTCGACCTCTTGTTGGTGACCAGGTTGTTGGCCATAAACATTGC
>NHOP01001278.1:0-11278 GCA_018697155.1 Pyramimonas parkeae | reverse complement strand
GTCCAATTGTGTCTGGAGAGAATCCTTCTCCAAGGTCATGGCCGCCAGCTGTGACTGCACAATGTCCACGTCGCGCTCCAGCTGGCGGCAGAGCTTGTCCCGCGCCTCCAGCTTGGCCACCCGCTCCGAACGCGCCACCGCCTGCGTGTGACGTTGCACACACTGGTCAGCGCGCACGCGTAGGGAGCATTGAATGGTTGGTACAACAACAGCGGTAAAACATCAAAGTCGACCCACATCAGCGCAGATTGAAAATCCAGAAGCGGGGCTCAGCCCCACAAGCCGCGGGTGCTAGTTTACTTTCTGGGCTGCAGCGAAATCCCAACGACATCAACAACTGTATGGGCAGCAAGAACATGACCGGAGTCGCGCATGGACAGATGCATGTAGAGTCTCGACATTCCCACCAAGACCGCCGGCTCGCATGACGAGTATGGGGAAAGCGTGTCAGCACACTGCGCAACAACAAGAAAGAATGCGAGGATTCAAGGAGACGCTTCGGCGGAAATGAATATATATTGTGTCCTAGCGATGCCCATTACCAGCTCACCGATGAACTACCATCCTGGACTAGCCAAGTGTATCTTTGCTTCCATGCACATATCTCCCCTGTTGATCAGGCACTGCATCCTACGGATGCGTGGACTCTTTCCCTACAACAGTCCCACAACCGGACAATGTGACCAGCACCACAACCTTGATGCAACGTTAATTGCCTGAGCTTCACCTCATGCCCCATCTTGTCCACTTGGATGCTGAGGGCCTCGCGCTCCGCCAGCGCCTGGGCTAGCTGCGCGTTCAACTCTTGGCACTCTTTCTGCTTGGCCAGCAGGTCCGCCGCCGACTTGCTGCCCGCTGTCTTGGACCGCTCCAGGTCCTTCTCGGCCTTGGAGAGCTTTCTATCCATGTCCCTGACAGTCTTCTCGAGTTGCTTCTCCAGTTCCTTGCTTCGGTCCTGGTCATAAGCAACAACATGAACGTACGCGCTTTCACAAGGAAATGGACTTGCAGGTTGCTTGAAGAATTATCAGACACAGCTCCTGTGTTGGCACTGCACTTCCTACATGGGTGGTGCTTAGGGATGGTGTGTCTGCCACAATTACACTAGAACACCATCCCAACTCCAGGAACCATCGATTGAATGCTTGGCCAGAATCAATTCGTGCAGGCCTTTCTTATCCCTAAGGGCTGAACCACTAACTGCAAACCAACAGACTGTCTGGTCTCCATGACGCCATTTCCAAAAATCGTCTCCACAAGAAATAGGTGTAGAACAGTGCCACCAGCTTGATCGAAAAGCCAGCCTCCCAGTCCAATAGCCTGTTTGAGCGCACTTCAGCAGAACTGTCGGCGTGTTCTTGTGCCGGGAAGAGCCCGCACCTCCGCCTCCTTCGCGTCCGCCAGGGTCCTGACAAGGCGGATTGCCTGCTCGTCGAACTGGGTGGACTTGCTCTTCAAGCTGGCCTCGGCGGCTTCCATGCGCGACTTGTACTCCAAGGACTTGGCCAGCGACTTCTCCAGGACCTGCGCGTTCACGAACACAGCGTGTGCCAGGAAGCCACCTTTCTCGGTACTGGAAGCGATACTGTATCAACGTCACCCGCAGGGCTCGACGAGACCTTTCCGTATTCATGCAATAAGATATCTCGAATCATTGATTGTTTGAATATCGAAAATGAAAAACATTTCGAAACTTCCGACAAGATCACCCTATTCTGCGGCCGCCGGGGGGAGATGCGCACGCAGTGTGACAGGGAACGTGCTTGTGCATGCACCTGAAAACACTGCGGCCAGTCTCTGCATGTCGCCAATGTTCATTGTCATTTGGTTTGTGTTAGTGTTCAAGTTGGTAAGGCCTTTGAAACGAAGTGGCGTGACCTTGTGTCTTCTGAAGCACCTTTCATTCCCACTGCAACGACAACGTCCCTGCTGTACATGCTGACTTGTCCAATCCGCCCAATCCTTCAGCGGTTCAACTGACTGGCTTTTGGAAAGCGACAAAAACCAGTTAGTTGAAAGTCCTTGCGGTTGATGATACACTCACTCAACTCACAAGCTTTCCTTCCTGACGAGCCCCTCAACTGAAACAGACCCCATGATTGCGTTGTGCATTTTTGTTTCACCATCAACGTGCTTTCCTTAGTTGCCATGTTAATTCCTGCATCCGCAACTAGGCAAACTCACTCTCACCATACTCTTCTCAAACATATGTGCCAGCCAATATGGCAAATTATTCATTCAAAATTGAGATTAGCGCAACGGGTGGATTGAACCTGCGGTCTTATCGTGACCATGTTATCAACTGAGCAACCAGCAAATCGCACCGACAGAACAGTAAGCGAGCGAAAACACGACATAACCTCACTGGGAAAATAACATCAAACAGAGACCAATGCAGGGAACAGAGTCACAAACACTGTGTACCAGTCTGGCAGCGCATAGGTCATGCACCCTGCTGAGTCCCCCAAAATGATATGAAAGGGACTCATACTTCATGCTCTCTGTCGCTTTGCAAGAAGCGACTTGCTTGAAATACAGGCCGACTGCAATGCATGAGCTCTGTACAGAGTGGACATGCTACAACCACACTCACGTCACGCAGATGGGCGTTGTCTTCAACTTGTTCCCTAAGCTCCGCCACCTTCCTCAGCTCCTCCTCCAGCCTGGCTTGCGCATCCAGCACCGCCTCCTTCTGTTCAGCCAACTTTGCCTCTGCCGCTTGCTGCTGATTGGCTAGCTCAGCCTGCATGTCTACCTGCACCTTAGCAAGCTTGCCCTCAAGACTCCTCGCCTCCGCCTGCGCCTCCAACACTTTTTTCTCCAAGTCCGACAACGTCGCCGATGAGTGCATGCCCATCTGCCCACAGTCCCCGATTCAAACGCAGCCGCAACTCAGGCCAAGCATGCTGGATGATATGCATATGCGTATTTTCAGGCACAGATTTTATTATCGGCGCATTCACCGGCAGGACACACGTGCACGATGTCAAACTCTGAGAACGGGCTCGAAAAGGCATGTTTGCATGAATTGTCAGAATTGCCAGGTGATGAAGGCGGATCATCGTCGATCCCACTTTAACCTCATTCCCGATCCCACTCAACCCCATTCCCCCTCCCCCCCCCATCCCGAAGCGCTCGTTGGGCAAATACAGGCTCTTGCAGGTGGAATGAGGCGTGCAATTCTTGAACGCAGCCTTCCAGCACTGCTACACTCCCACCAAGCCCTTAGTCAGGCCTCACCTCAGACATCTGCGCCGCCAGCTCGTCGCGCTCCGCCGCCATCTCGTTGTACATGCGCCGTGCCTCCGCCAGCTCGTCCGACCGCTCCGCCAGCCTGTCCCGGAGCTGGTTCATGGCGGCCAGCTGCTCGCTCATGCGGCCGGCGTCGCCTTGTGCCGCCGCCAGCTGGGCCTGGGTGGCCGCCAGCTCAGCCTCCGCGCGCGTGCGCTGCAAGTCCTTATCTCTCAGCGAGCCAATCGTCTGAGCTGCCTCCTGGGCCTGCGCACACTCAGAAATTAGAACAAAATTTGAAGTAAATATAAAAGAATATCAAATAAAATTAAATGGACAAAATAATTGAAAATGAATGACTAATCATGAAAACAACATCGACAAAATACAACGAACGGCAATAACACTGATAACATTAAGAAAAGCAACAATAACAATGACAATAATCAGGACAGTAATAATAAAACAAAAAACAACCACAGTGCTGACTCGCAAGGACCCTGACAAAAGGCAAGAACAAGTACTTTTTTCTCAGGACAATCCACAGGAGTAACCACATAGAGCCAGGGTGGGGGTGTGTGAAGGGCGTACGTGGTTGCACGTACTGCAAGCAATACATGAGGCTGTCAAATCGGAAACAAAAAAAAGGGAGATTCGAGTGCACCCCAGTTCACGAAGAGAAGCGGCTGTGCAAACAAAACGGTAAACGAACGCGCGCGATGCCGGCCTTTACGGTTTTGTGTGAACAAAAAAAGCACCTTGCCGTTTTCCATGAAAAACGGCAAGCGTTTGCAGCGCATCTACCAGAAATCCGTGCCCAGAATCACGCTGCGGGAATTCGCAGGCTACAGACGCATTCAGACCAAACGGCCTGCTATATGAGCGATACAAATGCAAGCACCTGTTCGTTGAGTGTGTTGATGGTCTTAAGCATGTCTGCATGCTCGAGGGCAGCGGCGTCCAGCCTGGCGGCAAGATCCACGCAGTCCTGGGACTTGCCGTCCAGCTCAGCCTGGTTGATGTTCAAGCTGTTCTGTGCATCCTGCAGGTCCTTCCGTGCCGTGTCCAGCAGAGCCGCGAGCTCCTTGAATCGCGCTGTCGTATCTGTTACATAAACCAAACAACCCAATATCCATCGCACAGTTGAACCAAAGCAACCGAGCCTACCATGTATCTGCATATGCAAAGTAAAGATCCTGCAAGATGCATCTTACAGGATCAAGATGAAAAGTCCCTGTAGAGACACTATCATGCACACGCGAGCAACCTTGTTGACCACATGCTGATGTGGCAAAGTATTCTCTCCAAGTCCGATTTCAAATTTGAGCACTCGTTGCTGGTGCATGTCCAAGGAGAAGGTATCCAAGACCTGTTGCACGACTACCGTGTACACAATGAAATGACTATAAATCGAAAAAGAAACCCAAAAGATACCCTATCCTAACCCATCATCTGTAAGCAAGTGTGCCTAAACTAAGTTCTACTGTACTTTATATATCATTCACTTCAATCATAAAATTCACAAGATACGCCAAAATGTGCCTGACTGAACATCAGGCCGGATTGATGATTGAGCTAACACTCACTCATAAACCCCATCATATGCGGTACGGTTCCCCAACTTCGGCATCTTAGTTACTGGGACATGACACCAACCAGCGTAGTGAAAAGCCACACACTCATCACATAGTAAAAATCCATAACCTGGCAACATCATTCCAAGGAACAGTGCACCAAGTGTACCACAAATGCATATGCAAAGTAAGGATCCATCCTGCATTTCTTTGAAGCAAAATACGCCCTGCAGGATTGAAGGAAAAATAAACACAAATATGTATGAGGACATGACCCTCAACCAATTGCCGGGGAGCCATGTCAACTGAATCACGCTATAAATCAGTGCACATGGCAACCTTGAAAAATAGCTCACCATTTTAACGCACATGTCGCCTGATCCAAGGAGCACGCATCTTATCATCCTTAATACGATAGTCTGCTGGTGTGTGTGAATCCATATGAAAAACTCTGTCTGTCTCGTGCGCAGTCGGCTGCTGACAGGCATGCATCCCTCGCACGTGACTGCACAACACGCGGTCCTGTCTTCAATCTGCAGCATGGCTTGAACACGGGCGGTAGAGAGGCAGGGCGCACCATCCAGGTCGGAGCCCTTCATGCGCAGCTCAGCGCGCGCCTGCGCCAGGGACTTGGTCGACTGCTGCAGGTCCTCGTTGGCCACCTCCAACTCACTCGACTTCTGCTCTAGGAGCCTGACAAACCAGACAACATACCGTGTTGATAAACATGCACACATGCCATTGCCCTCGACCTTTGCCCCTTATCATCTAGCCTCCATCCCGCTTCTAGTCGATATTGCGCAGTCAAGCCGCCAGAGAGGTCGCTGTTAATGTGTGATGACATGAAGAATAGGCAACAGACTCCCTCTGGTTGCGGTGTAGAGTGCTTGCTTGTTTCTCAATCTGTGGTGTTTCGTGGAAAAAATGAAGCGCTTTTGGAAAAACCCAAGTCAGAATAAAAACTAGGCTTGTTGCAGGCGGGGCTGTCCATACGCGTACCGAAAATAGCTTGTTGGCTCACAATTTCTGTCCACCACACAGACACAAACATGGTTGAATGAAAAACATTTTCTGCGTCTAAGCAGTGTGGCAGTTGTTTCAGTAGCAAGTACTTCCGAATCGGCGCTCTGTGCTCGAGACGCCAACACTGGGCAGCTTTTCGGAGATCAACATCACAGAGCTCTTCGTTGTATCTGCTCATGCTACAGACGAGCTTGACTTATCCACCGCCGTACAAAGCATGGGAGAACAACAGTAACCCTTCAGTTGTTCACACCGTCCTCGGCTTGTGCGGTATGACATTGGTGTAGTCCGTTCATCCTGAGACAGACCACAAGCTCTTGCATCAAGCAGACCAATTTCGGTTGGTGCAACCATCTGTATGTCTACACGCGCTACCCATTGAACATCTTCAAACGTTGGCTGCGCGACTGCATTTCCAACGCGGTCCCGAGCCATGCGCAGACTCGGTTTTCTCATCGCAATCCTTGGGTTTAATCCTGCACTCGCGGGCGTGGGCTAGGGGCTTGTAGTTGCATTGACAAAGTCATCATCATACATGGTGCGGAGGGCCACTTGAGCCTCCGCCAACTCCAGCTTGGAGGCGGTAGACTCCAGGTCCACCCGCGCCTCCTGCAGCTGCTCCGCCGACTGGCTCCACCCCGCGTCCAACTCCTGCATCTGCTCCGACAGCTCCCTTAAGTCCACAACAGCCTGTTCCAGCTGGCGCCGGTAGTTCACACACGTGGCGAGGGACTTCTTGAGAGCCGCTTCCAGGAGGCTCTTCTCCTCTTGGGAGGTGGCCAGCTGATCCCTCAGCCCTTGGTTGTACTCCGCCTGCCGCGCACAATATCGAGTAAACAAATCTGGTGAACCCTCCGATGTACTCATCCTGCAAAACACACCTTGGATTCAACGTCTTGATCAAGATCGTCTGGTACTGCCGTGACGCAAATCGCGATATTAATTCCAAATGTACGGCTCGAAGACCATCTGTCATCTATTCGTTGGGTGCGCTACCGTACTGTACAAAAATGAAGTGCGACAAATCGTGCGAGGTTGCTCATTGGGGAATATTACCGTCCACATTGAAATCAGAAGTAAGACGTCCGGATCACCGCAAATATAGCTTTCTCTGGTCCCTTTGGGCTCCTCAATAGATATGGTTGAACGCATTCAAGAACCGCAGGGCTGCCGCGCATAGGAGTGGGTACCTGTGCTTTAGCGTCCTCCAGGGCCTGAGTCAGCTGAGTCTGTGTGGCCTGCAGCTCCTTCGACTGATTGTTAAGGACCTCCGCGGAGGATGCAGACGATACAGTAGTCTGCAGCCAGACAAAGAACACAAACCCACTGTTGCCATCATCTTGTAGCTGCGCTGCCTTAAGTGACTGTCAGTGCCTCACACCTGACCAACATTCCAAAAATTTGCGGGGTGCCACAAGCTGGCTATGGATCTTGTTATACGTCTCAAAATGTGTCTACATTCAAACCGAGAACAGAGGTGTAGCAGGATCCTGAGCAACACCCTGTACCATCCCATGCCCAACAGACATTCAAGCAACCCTCAAATCACCCTCCAACGGAGCTCAACAGCTGACACATGCAATCAACACTCCTCACTGACAGATGTTTGGATGCCAAAGACGTTTGAAGCACGAAAACAGAAATTGCAAAATGTCAGAGCAATGTGTGCAGAAAGGCGCAGCCCAGCGCCAAATCCGATACGTCCATGAGAGCATACTAACTTTGGTAGCATGCAGGCACGTACCGAGGCCAGCTGTGCTGCCAGCTCGTCGCGCTGTGCGTTGGACTCTGCCAGCTGCGCTGCCACTCTGGCCAGTTCCATCTCCTTGCTCTTGAGCTCTTCAATCCTTGCTGTGGCTTCAGCCAGCTGCTTGGCCAGGGCGTCCCGGTTCAGTTCCGCCGCTTGCAGCTGGGACCTGTGGGCAACGAGTGGCGGCGTGAAAGGTAAGGGAGGGGCATTAGGCAGACTGAACTCGAGTTGAGATTGAACGGCTTATTCCCAATTAACAATCAAAGCGTGTCTGGTGTAGCTGATTGGCTGGAGCACAAGGCAAACCGAACATACACCATTTCCAGCTGGACTTAGATATCACAACAACAAGGAATTCCACAAGTGATGTTCTCTTGCGCTTTCACTATTCGATAATAAGAGAGAGCTGCGGAAACCCACAGTCCGCAAAGCAGGTTCAAGAAACAACATGTGGCCACGACCATCCACATAGAAGAAAGAATTACTTGCGCGGTGATCAGCACACGTTGCAGGACCATCCATATATTTGCAAAACAGAGCATAGGTGTCACGCCACGTCTTCCTACTCGAAATAGAGAGTTCGTCGTCTGCCCATTTGCCGCGTACGGCACTGAAGACAGTGACGCACACACTCAGCCGCTTGCACAGGAATGCAGGGGATGACGCGCACCCAGCAATATCCAGATCACGCTCAAGCTGGCGCCGCTGCTGCTCCTTGGCCGCCAGCTCTGCAACCTTCTGCGTATGGTCCTGTAGCGTGTGCTCGAGCTTGTAGATGCGACTCTGCAGGTTGTTCCTCTCCACGGTCATGGTATCCAGCTTGGCCTGTGTGTTAAATCAGCCAGGGGCCACCACGTCACCACCTCAAACATATCAGGGAGTCGTAAGAAGCCTTTTGCTCATCTGTGTGCCCCCCCTGCTTACCAACATTTATGTGTGTGTGTTTTGATCCGGTCAGAACTGGAACAGGCAGCTGAACGTCTGGTGTACTGGACATACTCAATTAAATGAATAGTATATGTCAGTAAGGCTAAACAGTTCATATCAGTTCACATGATTCTCATAGCTGGCTTGAATACAGGAAGTAATCAACGCACCATATCTTGACACGAAAACGCTCCCCCAACAGTAACAAACGTAAAGTAGATCGCACCTGCCTTGATTTACCAAAGTGTCACAGACCAGCTATCTATGCGAAAAGAAATAGAGACGTTGCAAATGTATGGAATCGCAAAAACAACCACAAACTCGAATGAATTGTAAATGGACTCATTTGCTTACGTCATATGATTTTCAAAAGGCGGAGCATGCCAGCGCATGGTCCTGGAATCCAACCACAGAGGTAACAGTCCACCTTATCAATAAACGCAACCCTGATATGTATTAGAAGAAACATAACGGCCCATGATTGTCTTTGAACAAAACATGAACCATTAAAGAGGACGAACAAAGAAAAGTGGTTGGGAATATGAACAAACATTGCAACTCTTGTTGGGCGAAACCACTGCGCTGACGTCCTTCTATCTGAAGCATGACCCAGACTCGTCTTTATGAGGTATCTACATGTATATCCTTATTTTAAGCGACCATACCACAGGCAGAACTTCATAAAAGTAAAGTTGACTCTCAATGACTCTCCAAACATTGACCCAGAATCTGCTGTTGTAGAGTCATCTCCAAAATCAAATTTCTGCCGGACCTCAGAGCCGAGAATCGAAAACACCTGGGAAGCTCCCCTCAAGCGTTTGAATGTATTTGGCAGATTCTCCCACCAGGTTTCCAAGCCATTCTTCACCATACACAAGACACATTCCCTCACAAAAGGCGGGCTGATCACACGATGCAATCAAAAGAAGGGTCAGCCTACCACGATAGCCTCTCTATCCTCGGCTCTGGATTTCATATCCGCCAGGGCTTTTGCGCTGCTCGTCTTTGACTCCTCGCTGGCCGCCATCGTGCATGCCAGCTCAGCTTCCAGCTCACGGCATCGGGCGGCTTTCATAGTCAGCTCCTCGGCAGTTTTCGCTGCACATAAAGCAACATCAACCATGCGTGGCAAGTCAATCTCTTGAGGGAAAAATAACCAAGAACGGAACAAAAGAAAAAATCACGACAAACCAGTGAACGATACCACTGCTCCACCATTTCAGTATTCAGACAAAATGAAGACCCAATACGACCAGGCGTAAGGCCTGAGCGCTTCTCTGCATACCTCACAACTGTAGCAGTTGCTGGTACCCCCATCTAGTGGGCTGTTTCTAGTAATTTCAACGCAGATATCCAACCTCCGCATCAAGTACTGTTTTGATGGTAGGGTAATGTACAGGCACCTGCGAAAAGTCCACTGTACGTACATTGCATGCTTATACATTTCTTGACACAACCACCTCACTACAAGGCCGAACGAAGCTGCATCATCTTGGTGGTGTGACACAAGCTGCCAAAGAAGGGAGGGGGAGAGAGGGGCAAGAGAAAGATCACATACCTTGATGCTCGCGAACGTCAGCAAGCTCAGCACGCGCTGTCACTAAATGCTGCTCGATATCAGTGTACCGATGCATTTGTGAGTTGAGCAGCTCCAGTTCATGCACCATATCCGATTTCTCCTGCTTTATCTGTAAACGTAAGGCACCGTATCGAATCAATATGCTGAACACAATGGTGTCGTCCTTGACGCACAATTTAGAGGGAGAGACCCAAAGGCAGAATCCCGTATATACAATCCAAGCTTCGCAACCGCGCAAGGCATAGAACCAGGTGTGCCTGATTGACAGGGACAAGCAGCCATGTGGAGAAACAAAATCTGCCAACAACTGGTGTTGTCGAGTGTCACGTGCTCATACTTGCAAAAACCTCTCGCTCCGCTCAGTATTTATTCACCATTCAATGGAAACTAAAGCGCTGGTGACGACAGGTGCTGACAACACTCATGTCGGCTCTGATGCAAAAATGCACAGTTGCCCCTGGTGTAGCGCGTGGCTGACCTCACTACAATGCAGGCAGCACGCGTTCCACGCTACATTTGGCGCACCCCGCAGCGGCACTTTTCTTTCCATCCTCACGCCACCAACCACGTTGCCTTGAACGCACCTTCTCAGCCTCCCTCAGCTTCTGGGTGAGCGTCTGCATGGCGTAGTCCACGCGCTCAGCGTGCTGCTTCAAGCGCAGGCACTCCTTCTGGCTCGCGCCCAGCGCCAGCTCCGCCTCCATGTGCTTGCGCACGAGCTCATCCACCTGCACCCGGCCCAGGCGGCATTCTGACTGCTGAGGAGATCAATTTCATATGCTCACTCGACACAGACATCTGGGAGAGCCCTTGCAACGGGACACAGTAGCAACCGCAAGACGGAGGCCACAATTGGAAGGTATGAACCTCACAGAGTGGCCGCGCGGTCGGGAGGTGTACCAATCATTGTTGCAAAGTTTCAATGGAAAAACCGACAAGGCCGCAACCAGCGCATTGTTAGATGCGCTGATGAGTTCAAGTAGACCACGACACTGCCAAATCCTGCAAGGGTGCACCAACGAGTTCGCTGGAAACTCTTCCCCCACGCGCTGCATGCAGCCACTGAGCATGTCTGCTGTGGAGGCTCTGCCCTTCTTGACGCACCAAGATCCAACAGCCCGTGTTGCTCTATCGCTCTCCTGTGCAAACACCCCCTACAACTTGACATGCCCGACCCCCCCCCGCCTCCACCCC
>NHOP01001277.1:0-11279 GCA_018697155.1 Pyramimonas parkeae | reverse complement strand
TCAAAGGTGGCGTGCAAGAACACATCGAAGAGGTCACATTCCATGGCACATCATATGCAGCGCTGTCCGCATCATCCCAGGGCAGGTTGAGAAGGCACACACTGTCTGTTGGGAAATGTACGGGTGCCAGAAAATCGATTCCCTAGTCAGCCGGGGCTACACCGCCTGAAAAATCCATGTCGTGATTGAAACTGTTCGAGGTGGATCTCACACTACATTTGCTACCCCGCAGGATAGGATGTCGGCATGAGGGAGATGTCTGGGACCAATCCCTGAATACTAATTTCCCAAAAATGAACCTCACATGAGACGTAAATTGGGGTGAAAATGAGAACATGTGTTTATTTTCAAGGTCGCCGGTCCAAAATAAGTATTACAAAACATCGGCCTCGGCGGTGTAGCGGTGTTGTGATACGTAGTGGGTGGTGGCTTCGTTGTACAGGAACACTGTGGCTGTCATCTAAATCTTGCCAGTCAGCACATGGCTACAATTCTTGTATGCTTGAACTGCAGTCGCGAAATATCCAAGGTGGCTCATCCAGCCGGATACTCTCTGTTCACAGTCAAGGGCTGACTTGCCCGCTCGCGGTGTACAGTGAGGCTGCCAGCCAGCACGGCATCTCCCGCACGCCGCCGCCCATCAGTGTTCTTCGCCCAACTAAAGCTTTCACTAGCTATTCTATCTCTGACGGGTTTGATTGCTCACTTTTGCTCCTGGCCCAACATGCTGTAGGATGTCGACTGCCGGTTGAGTGAGGTGAATACAGCAAGAGAGCTCTAGCAGGGGATTGGTTGGGTCTGGGCGATGCACCTGTAAACTCAATCACCAGAAGGACCAGCAGCAACGGAGTGGCCTTGAGAGAGCCCCCCACGCGCGTGAAGAACCTGATCATGCAAAAGCGTGAAAACACAAAATTCAGCGGAAATGGTGCTCGCATCATGGACGCGGCATGGCTGTAAGAACGAATCTGGCACTTTGTTTGAAGCTTGCCAGTACCGTGGTTACTGTGGCCTGTAACTGTAGTGCCCACAAGGTACTGTCTTTCGTATATCGTACGGATGTTAAAACATCAGTGTACGTCAATACCGACAGAGAAGAGGATGGCAATCCATGTCTCCTTATCGTATACGCAATGAGATGTACTGCGTGTTGTTGACTGGCGCACGAGATATTCGATTTGGAAAAAAATGTATATCAACTTGTGACTAGTTGGAACGAACACCTGCCAATGGGTAACAGTCACATCAAAGCACGAGCAGCGAATCACTTGCAAACAAAAACATCAAAACCGTTTAGGAACAGAGAGGTGCGGCAAGAATGCTGACGATATCCAATCTTCGGGTCCAAGCTGCAGTTGCGCTACTGCCTTCACCCGGATTGTCTCTCACAACCCCTTCCGGTGCCTACTGTCGCATGACGTTTTGCGTTTCATCGCACATCATCATCATACCGGCCGAGCTGTGCTCTGAAGGCATGGGGCTCCATACTACCCAACCCAGGTGAGTGGCTCTTGTCACATGAAAGAGGAGCACTATCAGGACCTCTGCGGCTACAGCTTGAACAGCGCAAGGACTCGAAAGAGTGCACCAACTTCATTGGAAACCTCAACTCGCGGGCCCGCTACATCCTTTGGCCCCAGAAGGGAAGTCCTGCAGGCGGGGCGGGGTGGATGACGATGAACTTTACTTGCCTGGTGCCATCGTACTCCTGGGTCACAGGCAGCCAGCTCCGCACCCACTGCAATGGCACACGTAGAACCGGGGACAAGGGGAAGAAGCAATGAATCTCAGCGCTCCATGCCACGTCCCCAACAACAGCAACTGCGTTGTGGCGTAACTGAGGAGCAAGAGGGCCAAGATAACCTGCAACATAATCTGGCGGAGTATATCTGTGCCGATAATCACACCAAGGACCCTAAGCCTGGGGGGTTAGGGCAACAATCCGTTCGACAATCAGAACCGGGTGCTCTGATCAACAAACCAACATCGATGAAGAAGCGCATTTCCCTCCTACTGAAAAAATCAGGTAAGCGTCAGCCACCAAGACACAGCCTCATCGGAAGAGTTGCAAGCATAACTTTGTGCTTCATTGTCCAGACACTAGGGTGTACCAATGCAGATGAACAACGTTGATTTGGTGGCCTACGCCCAACGAGGGGCCAGCATCAAACAGAATAAGAGAAACAATGAGGCGAAAAGAGGACTTGCACGTGGCCGGATGTGCGCATAGAGTCCAGAACCAAGCAGTTCCCACTGAACCTAGCACTGTTTGCGTCCGCCCAGAGCCTGTCTGTACCTGGACGATGCCGTTATCGCCCTCCCCGCCCAGCTCGTCCCTCTGCTCCTCGTCCTCTTGCTTGCCCCCACCCCATAGCATGCTACATCCCGTCTGCAGGATGATAGCCGCGAAGAGCAAGCTCACCCAGCGCAGCCTACTGAGCCCCATGCCGCCGATGCCAAGCTGTTGAGACCACCACACCAGCTAAGCTCAAAAATGGAAAAGCTGCGAGCGTCCGTCGAACGTTTGCTGGAAAAAGTTGCGATATAGTGCATGCACTCCCGGGCATTCGATGCTCTGCATGGTATGGCCGGGCGTGATATTGGGGGCCTGCATGTACTGAGGAAGGCGCGCACAGATGGAGCCTCCTCTCCCCAGCCGGAGGCTCAAAGGATGCACGACGAGAAACGGCAAAACCCAAACTCTTCCACCCCAGAGGAGTCTGCACTCCTCCTGAAACCTAAAGTAAAGCGCACAAAATTAGACCATCCCTATGACGGGCAGGTCATGTCGATCAGGCACCATGCCCGATACGTTATTGGTAGCGCATCTCGCTTGTAGTTTGTACGGCGGAGCCACGGAGGAGAAAGAGAGCAGTTCGAGCCCCAAATAATGAGCGATGTAAATTGTCTTCACCTTCAACATGCGTCAAGACTGTGCCATGATGTATCCAACCCTTGGTTTTCATCAAATAGGTGCAGAGCTGGCTGCCTTCACCCACCGCCGCCCGCCTCGTCCTCAATACTGATTTGAATCCGCTCTCCCCGAGTATATAGTGAGAAGCTCAGCCAAATGTCTCCATAGAATCTTCTATCATCTATGGGCACTCGACATGTCCATTTGGCCTCAGCTTGTTTTGCGTATGCAAGAGTTCAAGTCCCGGCATGCGCAGGTACTGGCTCGGCCAATGATGATTCCGTGCTGGCTGCAAAGGTAAATCTTCGATCAGCAAGTGATCATACCAATCACTTAAAACGCTCACCATGATATCTGAGTGTCCAACAGAGGGCGCTGTTGAGCTAATGCCGAGAAATACTTGTAGGGTGTTAACGTCTTGCACGCACCATCAGGATACGCATGACGGCGGAGCTCAGTATGCCCCACGCTAGCACGCGGCTGCGGTACTGCACAGGCACGCCGAGCCGCTGGAAGATGAGGTACATCACAAAGAGATTATCCACAGACAACGACTGGCACCCCATCACCCCCCCCACCATCAAAACACTTCAGCATTGAAAAAATATGGCGAAGTCATATGTTAACTCAGGCTTGCGTTGAGAAAATGTGCCTTCTCTCAACCCCAAGTCCGTCACAATTCCACAAATCTTTTATCTCCAAATTTTCATGTTGTTTATGTTGGAAGAATGCACCCGATCGAAAGAGAGTATGCATTCTAGAAGCCTGGACATGCACTCTTGACGCTGCAATCGCTGGGATGATCCCAGAGATCCTATGCATCCAACTTGTGCATTGGAGTCCCCGCCAGGAACACCAACAACACAAAAATGAGCACTTATGATGCGGTTATTACAGTGCCATCAATCACAACATAACGCTGAGGAAGCACACTTCCGTCCTTCATCGTGGCGGGCACAAATGCCTGCTCACCTGTTCCACTAGGTATACAGAGAAGTATTCCATCATGAGCTGCCTGCCGTACACGACGCCAACTACACATCCCGCTGCCACTGCAAGAAAACAAACTGCAATCACTTGCACCCAGTGCGCCCGCACACTTTCCGCACTCTCATGGTACGGATCTTCCAATGCCGCTCCACAAAGCTGTTGTCGTTCCTGAGACAGTTGATTTGCGGGCGTGTTGTGTGCGTCCAAAGCGTCCCCCCCCGCTGATGCAAGCGTGCATGTTCGAGATCGTGATCTGCATTTGATCCTGGAACATCGTACCAGCTGGCAATTGGATTCACAGTGCATACGAACCTCCAGAGAAACACTGCTGTTGTTTTTGTCCGGCAAGCTCGTGTATCCATATTCTCGAAAAAGGTAGCAAAACGGGTGTAATTTGAAAATCATAACAGAATCGCATTGTTCTGGACGCGCGAAGTCCCCAATCGACGAAAAAACGATATGATACAAGTGCGAAAAAAATAGTTGTTGACAATCAATATCATTGAGGTTGTTCAGGTGATGGCATGATCATATGCTAATCTACGATGACCCGCCATGTTTATGTGGGCTTAGATATATCATTGGCCGAGCCGACACCTATTCATGCCCTGGGTCAAAATCAGGCAACCCGCCCGTGAAGCCGAGGCCCTACCAACTAGGCCACCCGTCTTGGCACTTCCAACAATTCCTAGATGCATCTCTTCGAACAGAGCTCATTGTTCGATCATTTAACTTCAAGGATTGTTGCTCGACAAGATAGCGAAAGTCTAGCTGGGAACTTCAAAGTGCACATGCTCATATTTCACACAAGCACAATACAGCGGATTCACAGAAAACGAGACATCACATGCCAAAGTCAGAGAGACATCCACAGAGAAAGCCCCTCGCAGATGATTTATCAAGGTTGCTGAACAAACCTCAATAAATTGTCTGCAAACTGGAATAATCTGTAAACACAAACCTGCGGATCGCTTGTTGAGAACTGGTATGCAAATGATGGTTTTGTGATGCAATGCGCAAATTTTCGGCCTGGGCACACGGTTGCTGCGGGGAGAACCTGACAACACACACAAACACTTGATTAAAACCACACGTTCAACACACATAATTATCACAAATACACATTCAAATCCGGCCCTCAACATTTCACTCACAGTGCACTTGTGATGGGACAATACGATGACCATCATTATTGTTTCGTCCAAAAGAATACATACATATTGCGTGGCTCGTTTGAATCAACGATCCCTCCAGTAGCGTTAAAAATTCTCTATACCACTGTCTGCGTCTGCCAGGCTAGCTTACACAACAAATGAGTACCCAAAGCAGGCCACCTTGGTAAAAAAGAGTGTGCATTTGGAAATTTGCATACAAACAATCAAAGAAATGATCCGCTCTTTTGTTGCGACAATAAAGCACGTAATTTCGCGGCTGGTCAAGTTGTCTGAAATATATTGCAGCAGATATCAATGTGAGTGGGTGATGTAGCGTTGCACCTGTGCCGAGAAACCGCTTCGCGAGACGGCAAAATATGCGCTACTGGTTGTTGCGCCGGAAAGCATACAAACATCTTCGTGCAATGCGACATGAGTTTCTTTTGTTCGTGAGCGATATTTTCAAATCACGACGATACGGTGCGCCAGACGTGACGTGCCGTCGTTGCGGATCTATTTCATCGAATTGTCCCCTGCCGAACGCGTTTGCTTGCGAAATCGACACAAGAGGAATTTTCCATCCCTCGTTCTTGTAAGCTTGGATATGTATCAATGTGCTCGTTGGAGAATCATTTGCATCGGAGCCGGAACAAGTTGTATCGGACGTTGGCAGGTCGCGCAGCTCGTGGCGGCAGTGAAAAACGCACGACCACTGGCAAGCCTTGGTACAGCAGGTTGGAAACGCGCTCCAGTCGAGTGGAGGTGGAGGGTTGCCATACAGGGCTAG
The DNA here is from genome assembly GCA_018697155.1 of Pyramimonas parkeae. NCBI lineage: Eukaryota > Viridiplantae > Chlorophyta > Pyramimonadophyceae > Pyramimonadales > Pyramimonadaceae > Pyramimonas > Pyramimonas parkeae. The sequence goes on along the minus strand of NHOP01001277.1, from coordinate 5,434 downwards.
CGCATCCCAGAAAAACGTTTGCGCACATACAATTCGGTCCTGCCTCCACCAAGCACCTGGACCGCTGATTGGACGAAACGGTATCCTAGTGCTACATACAGCGACGCAATCATCTCAGGCTGGGGTAAACGTAAAATTTCATACGGAAGAGTACATCGCGCAGCTGGGCAGTTTCGAATGCACAGCGCCTCGAGAAATTGCGCAAAACGACGGTTTCTCAATTTTAAGTGAGCATCTAGTATATGTTGCTGTTCATCTGCATCACACCGCGGCGTTCCGTGGTTCGAAGGGTCGGGATGCGGACAATGGACGTCAGTATTCATTCGGTTGAGGCAGCCATGATATCGCATCGAACTATGTTCTTGGAAATTCTCGATCCCAACGGAAACTGCACACCCCGTGCAAGTCGGCAGTCATGTATCCATCCCAATATACACACTCGGCCAGTGAAGACGCTGCAGAAGAACAAAGAAAACAAGGACCTGACATGCGAATTCCACCAATCTTGATATCAACGATGCAACGGAACGATATCCACGATGCGATCGGTGTCGCAACTTTCCTGCACACCCACGCGATCCTCAGAATCCATCATTTGGTAATATGCTCTATCGAGAGCCCCGACCGGAGACATGCAGCTTGAAATGTGTCTCCCATGATTCGGATCTTGCATAGCAAACAGCACAACATCCAGGCCCGCACGCGAACGACGATCGAAAAAAGATGCCTGCACTTGCTTCTGTGCAAGCATACACCGCAAATTGCTTACGCAGCATGCAGAAAACTGTTGCATACTCTGGTGCCTGTATATACTCTGGTGCCTCCACTAAACCATATATACCAAAAGGCTGGATAACGCACACACAAACAGGCGACAATCTGCTTTCCCAGATCTCACAGGGTCTCGCACACTTGCAAGTCGTACACTGAAAGCACCTACACCCATGAGCGCCGGTGGTTGATAATTGTGACGAGGCCTACATCAGCGATGATTTTACGAAGCCCATGTTGAATGATCGTTTGAAGTAGATCGGTCCTACAGTACATCTGTACAGTAACATCTTTCAGTACGTGAGCAATGAAACGTGGCGTGAACCTCAAACATACAGAGGTGTCGTCAATTGGTCGGTGAGTATTGAAAGGGGGCCTGAACCTCGCCATGAACCTCCTAGCCAATGGCAACAGAAGTACAAGCAAGTGACCGATATAGGTTGGCGTTATATGGAACTCGCATATAGGTTCATATCTTAATGCACACATGATCAGCGATGTTCGTTGGACCTTGGGGTCTTGTCATCAGCTTTTGTTACTGGCATGGGGATTCTTAAGGCCAATGGTCAATCCTCGAATGTCTCTAGTCAAAACAGAACGACCCACTAGCGGCATGCTGTTAGTGTGGACCATGATTATAGCACACACCGCAGTTGCCTTTGGGCATGAATCAAAGACGGGGATGAGGTCGCTTCCTCAAGGCGATGGGACACACCCATTTGAAACCTAGACGCGTTCCAATGCAACAACCGAAGTGTCAAGACCAGCACCAGGGACCACTGCAAATCGAAGTTGGTCTCGTCTGTGTGAGTAGAATCCTCACAGGACGACGCTGGTTGGGTCAGAACACTAATGTCCAGCACGACCTGGCGCTGTGTGTGCAGCATGAGCCTGCAGTCCGATGGATCTTGAACTCTGGTCGCCATGCGCCTTTTTTGATGAGTGTCAGCCTACTCCGATGCAACACTGCTGCCACCATGCCAAGCCGAACAGGATATTGGTCCTGCTGCCTCCGCCCCACCCCCCAAAGCAAAGATTCTTTCTATATCTTCTCCACCCGCTCAACGGTCGATTTCGTGCATAAATGGTGTCTAGTCTTATTTTGGAAATCAGTAGACACTCGATCCCAAAACTTTCATGGAATACTGAGGAGCGAAACACACAGTCAAAGGGATTGTAAAAGCCAGGATTGCTGAAAAGGTGGCACGGTGCCTGAGTTGTGAATTCCTTTGAATTGTGATGCATTCGCTCGTCCTGGCGTGTTCACACAATTCCCTTGAATCCACCGATGACTCTCGTGTTAGGATTGCAATCCCTTCTTTCATGTAGAAGCATGACTCGCAAAAATCGCATCAAGAACATATGTGATAAAACAATTCAGTCTGTGTACCACAAAGCTATTGCTGTTGGAATTTGCAATCTGCAAGCAAACATCTGCATCCGCTGAGGGAAGAGGGGCATTGATAATCTGATTGAATCCCGTAACATACAATCAATGTCTCACGCAAATAATCTAAAACTACAGGAGAACAGCGAAGACCCACAGGCGCACAAGTGCTATAGGGTGCATTCAGTATTTCAAATCGCAAGAGGGTGACTGGGTCCCATCCCATGACTGGTCTGCTAGTGTGAGTGCCACGCAGCATTTCATTCCTCCCTCCGGCTAGAGTGATCATACAGTATAGCAACGTAGGGACCCAGATGAGAGGTGGAGAGATAAGCCTGTGATGATCCACATCCCTAACAATCCCAAGAGATATCGAGAGGCCGAACTGCATTCATCTCAAATTAGGGCTGCTACATATAAGGTGAAGGATTACAGGCACTCAACAACAGGAATGGTCCAGGCTTAATGCCATCCTCATATGTATCTTGGGGCTTACCAACGCCATGGTGAGTTATTTCCATACAAGATTGGAATTGACCTTGAGCAATCGAACTCTAGTCACATAAAAGGAGCACAACCAGAACAGGCGCCATGAACTTGAATAATGACAAGAAAGTACTACCAAACGCCATTCCAAAACGTTAACATGGCGCATTAAGGACACACAAATGTTCGTGTTACTTCACCACGCTGATCAGCTGGAGTTTGCAAGACAGAGATTCCTTCATCTTTGCTGAGCATAAGGACGTATCAGACTGCTGTTCCATGAACCATATTTCTTTCCTATTTCCACCCCCCCCTTTTTGTTTCTCTTTATGTTTTGGTTCTGAATTGGCAAGTTGATGTGAAGTCTCAAGGACAGCTTGCATTTAGTGAGGAAGACAGAAGTGCGTCCATTCTCTCCAAGACCATGTTTGATTAAGCTCTCTTCAGTTTTAGCATAGCAGCAATCATTTTACACTTGCAATCAATCGCATGAGGTCCTGAAAGAACAGACATTTCAATATGTTCTGTCTGCTGTATAGTACAAGTCAAATCACCAATTCTGTGGGTACTGCAGCTTGCATGACACTTACCGAAGTATCAACAACCAAATTTGAACACAAAAGATTAACCATATGGGTGCAATGTAGTCTGTTATAAAAACTTAACATGGCATTTTGACGATACTTAGCCCACACTCATCCTTCTTGGTGGAACCCGTAGTACATTGCATTCCTCAATGCTTATTTCAGCAGAAAGTATCTGTGCACAACTTGGGGTGTTATCGTAACAGCTGCTCTCTTGCTGCGACAAATCTGGGTATTTTGTCAATCGTGCTGTGGACGCTCGATGATGGTATATCCATTGAAGCCATGCTAGATTGATGACAAATTGCCATGTTTGAAGCATTAGTGCACGTGTCCTGCGCATTTGTAGAATCTACGTGTTTTGAGCGGCACATGCTAGCTGCTCTCATGATGTATGCATTCCTGCGGCCCTTATTTGTAGCTACGCTCAACACCGCTACACCAGAATGGGGCATGTGTTTTGGGCGTTGAGGCAGTACAGAATTTCAGAAATATGCATAAAATGAACATACAATAGCTGTTTGAAAGCACAAAAGACAATTAGGATCGTGCTACGATCTCAGCCGAACATTTTTTCATGATTCGGTTGATATATGATGCTAACACGGGTTGGGAGCCCACTGAACGAGATGGATGTGTATGTTCATGCGTTTCAGTCGGCAGTGGCGGCTGGCTCCCTGTGTGAGCTGTGTACGAGACTTGCTCTGGATGTTTTGAGGCTCACCATCTGATAAGATGAGCAGGCCTATGACGATTATAGATTCTGCATTTAACTCAGGGAGTTTGGATCTTTGGCACCTCTCCAAGCAAAGCAAGTTTTGTGCCAACTGGAAGCACACTTTATTTTCAAAGCGGATGGTCTCTCCTTCGTCTACAGGGATACCGACATTTTGATAATCTTGAGGGATGCATCCTATGACTTGGTCATGTATATGCTAACATGGCCAGATCCTTGTGCAGGACAAACAGAGAGGCAGTGTAGCAGATAGATCAAGTGCTGATTCAGATGGCAGCGTGGATTTTGGCTTGCAGAAGGTGGGCAAATAGGTGCACAATGCCACTGCGTTGTACACAACTCTTGTGCTGGCCCCCTCCGTAATTCATGACGATGAAACCACGATTGTGGGCATTGGTCTGTTTGCATATCGATGCATGAGGCTGTATGCATCAGGTCTGTTGATAGACTCTAAGGCAGTGCGTGCACTTGTGATGAAGATCTCCAACTCTAGTCCCTGTGCATTGCCAATGACCTCATATTGAAACCATCCGACACAGCCCCAATGGCAAGCTCACGTCCACCACCGGGCCAAGGATGTTGGTCAAAATTGCACAATTAAGTACACGTACATTTTCTATGTGCTTCCTTGAATTACCTATGCGCCACCACCTTTAAATGAATTGCTGACCCTAGAGGGTGGCCGAGAGGCATGTGCACGCAATTCCAGCCTCTTCACAACAATTCTTGGGGATGCTGGGCTCCGTGTGGAAAGGATTTCAGAATATCAAGAGTGGTGAAGGGCGATCAATGATCGGGCGTTTGCAATGCGAAGCGGATAAGCAAGGAAATGCTGTGTGCAGTTGGTTTTCTGGCATGCTTGTTGCGTCTTCTCACGTGCGCCATCAGGTGCACGAAATGTGATTGCACACTGATGGCCTCAGTGAGGTTAACCAGTCCAGCACAATCAGCAACAGTGATAGTGCTGGCTATGCTCTACAGGTCCAACACAAATCTGATTGCAAGGGATCGATGCTTATCTGGAATTGCTGTAACGCATACAGATCATTCTTAGAGGATGCTCAGTTGTATGTACCTCTTTTCGGCTCATCGCGGCAGTCATATTTGATCTTGGCATGCATTTGAACTTGAACAAGCGGCAGCGACTTCCGCATTGCAGCTGAACTCTTTAGAGCTCCGCACAATGTTGCACTTCGAGCATCTTTCTGACTTTCGAACCGTGAGGTGCGATGCAAGGGTGTACTGTAATTCAATGCTTACTCAGGATTTGGGTTGTCATGTTGCAAGGTATTCACTCCCTGGAGTCTAGCTGAATGTGGTCAGTGGCTACCATGTCTCACGCATGCTATCTAGGGCAGGTGCTTGTGTCTTCATGTGCGTGTGTTATCCTGCCGGTGCTATCCTATCTGCTCTGAACGGATATGTGAATCCAAGCCTGTATGTTTGGAGCGCATTTTCACAGATTCTACA